>VDFB02208814.1:0-32364 GCA_007258455.2 Sequoia sempervirens | reverse complement strand
AAATTTGGATTCTTGCTCATGTTCACAAAACCAGCAATTGACATTTTTTGGCAAGCAAACACTCAAAAAACTTATTTTGGAGGGCATGCACACCATGATAAAAATAACATAGTGTACAACATTCCTGTACTGATATTAAAAAGGAAATTATATCGCACAAGAGTAAATTGTAAAATAAAATAACTACATTAGGGTATAGGTTTATTATCAAATAATAATTTATTGTTCAAACCCATCTACGTTTGTTAAGCTGTTGCAAGGTTATAACAACGCCCATGTAGAAAAGAAGTCGGTGGGTTGTTTACTAGATTATAGGATCACAACAAATGTTCGTTGTGACCCAACAAGCTATTCTTTTGTATAAATATTTTCTTGCCAGATTGAATGAAATATCCTGATACATGCATTTTATTGCAAAAATATAATATGATAACAAAGCACTGAAATTCTGTGAGCATGGGAATTGTGTTGTAGAAAGCTTAAAAAAACAATGGTAACATATGAATTATTTTAAGGAGTGCTGTGGTAATTTGCAGCACTGAGAAGAAGAAAAAGAACACAAATTTTAAGCACAGCAAGAGCAGGCATCTTTTGATGATTTACATATTTTGTTCTGAATAAAATGTGCACATGATAT
Organism: Sequoia sempervirens; assembly: GCA_007258455.2. NCBI lineage: Eukaryota > Viridiplantae > Streptophyta > Pinopsida > Cupressales > Cupressaceae > Sequoia > Sequoia sempervirens. Next base: position 31,727 of record VDFB02208814.1, on the reverse strand, counting down.
TGTAGCGCTTGAGTCCACATATGCATTCAAAACCACATATAAAGCTGTTCATAAATTGATTTGAAAAACATCAATCAATGGGCATCCATCAAAGAGTGAAAAGCATGGTGTTTGCCAGCCACTAAGGGCACAGCAGCAGCAACATGAGAATGGATGCGTGGAGTATGTGCAGGAGTGGAGCTGTGGCTTGGGAAGATTCAAAATTGCCATGAATGAATAACAGGCAGTAATGAACACTGCCAGATAAAATTCTATTGCAACATTTCTCAAACAAAATTATCTGGTGTGACTTTAAAGTATTAGTGCAGACTGAGCCAATGATCATCCCATGAGAAGTTGCTGTCCTGACATGAGCACTCAACATAAGTTGTAATGTCCCCATTTTCGATGTCCCCTTTCGGATTAGTCTGGTTCTGACACACTTACTATTTTTAGTAAGTGCTAAATTTAGTAACTGGTCCGGCAAGCAAAGCAGTGTAGGGTTTCCTGTTTGGGCAATGTGTGGAAATTGTCTGATGAGCTTTATTGCTTGTGCCAGTCCTTTCTGTGGGTTTTTTCGATGTTTCAATAGAGCTTTCTATTTATAGCAGTGGCCAACTTACAGTGCTTACTATTCATAGTAAGCCACAAGGCATCTCAGTGATCTTCAGTTTTGTACCAGTTGATGTTTGGTGAGTACTTACTATTTTTAGCAGTTGTTATTTATGGTAAATCTATTTCGAGAAACTAGTCTCAAGCCTATTGTGTCCTCAATAGCGTTATTTCTAAGGTGGCATTGGAGAGCCTAAGGTTGAATTATTTAATAGTTGTTTTTAATCAGTTACTTAAGTTATTTTATAAAATAACTTTATAACTTACGTGAGGGGGGTACGTGGTCATCAAAAAAGTACCTTGGTGCATAAGTGATAACTTTAAATCATTTTGGAAGGCTACAAAAGTTCAAATAGTTTCCTTATGAGCAAGACACCCCTTTGAGGATTATTTGATAATGTTTGAAAGCTTTTGTTATCGGTCCTTCGCGAATTTAACCCGCCAAAATACGGTGGGTTCGGTTCGGTTCGGTGCCCGCTCGGCTCACCATTGTTCGTGGGTCCTTCTCACGTAAGGACCCTGCACAGAGACCCCGGGTGGAAAACGGAGAACCCTGGCCAAACCCGGGGAGAACCCAGAAGGACCCGGGAGGACCCATGCCGTCCAGCCTTAAAAAAGGCAAAAAATCAACTTAAAAACAAAAAACAAAACCCTAAAAAGTGCCCAGATTGCCTTATATTGACTTGGCTAAATATTGTCTTGATTGTAATTTGAATTTTCAATGTGTAATGACATTTTAAGACTTGAGTATTTACTATTTACTTTTTTGCAAATTATGAATATGATTATAGATTATATGAGGTATTACCGTATGGCGTATTTCATTGTTTCAATATTCTATGGCATTATGGCATTATGAATCTGATCATATGATTATAATTTTGAGCATGCTTATGAGTCTATGGCATTATCATTATGTTTATAAATATATATATATATATATAGTACGGCCGCATTCTAACCCGTGACTTGTGAAAATTGCCGAATCGGGCGTAACCTCAACCTCAACCAGATTCGAACCCGCATCTCTAACCAGCAACTTAGTTTGAAAGTATAAAGCAAAAATATTAAAAAGTTTTTGGAGGGAAAATGATTCAAAACCTAAAGTTGCCCTAATTTCCCACTTTCCTTCTATAAAGTGACTTTTTGGCTCTCATTTGCTCATGGATGATTTGGCTGCTTAAGGAGATGCTGCTAGTTTTTCACCAAGAGGTCTAAAAACGGAGTTGAGGATGAAAACCTTTGATATCTATGACTAGTTCCGGCAATGCAAAACCTGCCCTAGCTAGTAGAGGGGTGGTTTCATTCAAAGGTAACCATTAGAGCTTCAAGTTACAGGTTACAATCATAAAGGATGAAGATTTTCAAGCATTTTTGATGTGGGTTGTTTGTTTTTTGGCTTGTGGAGACTTGGTATCGATTTGGTGAAGTTTGAGTTGCATTTAGGTGATGATTTTCATGATTTCTAGGCACTTTTTGGTGTGGATCTGAACCTAGTTTGGCGCACAGTTCTTGAACAGAATTTATTCTCAACGTGGGTATTGATTTATTGGACTCTCCTTGTCAAGGTGCCCCATTTGGTATACTCATTTGCATTTTTTGGACAAGGATTGAATTTATTGAGAAAATCGCCCTCCTAGAGCCAAGCACCCAGTTTGGTGTGCATTTCCAAATTTGACATGTTGATGTATAGGTCAACCTGGGTTGATATTTTGGACTGAAATCACTAGGGATCTCCACTTTGTTAGCACGGAGAAAGTTAGTTGTTTGTTGTGGCTATTGGTATTGCTAGTTAGCTCTTGTATTGGACGAATTGCACATTTTCCAGGTTTGAAATAAACCCTTATAAATCCGATGTATTTAGTTGTAATATGAATATAACTGACATTAAAATCTGAATATAGAATGATCAGAAAATTATCTTTATTAGCAGCATTTTACTTTGTTAACATTGCAAACTATTATTCATTCGTTTGGCAAAGTTTCATCATGCTTGGTCCATGAAAAAACACATGAAAATACTAGGCAAACACTCAGAAAATTATAACAGCAGACTGGCATACTTTCAAAAAATATTTGGGGTCTTATATTACAGTGGTATCAGATCACTAATCATCCTGCCAGCCAGTGGGTGATACAAAACTATGAGCAATAGTGGCCAACAAAGAAGGAACCAAGAAAAAAAAATGGGTGAAAGAAGAGAAGATGCTGAAAGAAATATTGGTAAGCAAGATCATATGATGCAACTCTTGGATGCAGTGGTCAGGGGTCAAGAAAGAGCAGCCCAACATGCTCAAGAGACCAATCAACAACTCGCACAGTTGGTACAAAGATTAGACTGTTTGGGGCAAGGAAATGATGCAAGTCAGTGTGGGGCAGCCATTCAAAACAACAGGGCAGCCATGGCTAGGCCTCTTATGCTTATATTTCCACCAAGAGTAGAAGCAAAACCCAATCAAAAGCTTACCTTAGTTGAGTTGCAGGATCAGTTTAGACAGGATTGGTTGGATGCAAGCCCTGGTTTCCAACATGGCATATCACTTCAGTATATAGATCTCAAGATGAGTCATACGCCCAACAAGGGCAATAGAGAACATCATAATGACTTACGAAGGAAAGATGGAAAACCTAGCATTCCTTATTTTGATGGGTCCAATGAGATTTCAGCAAGAGCATGGGTTCATAAGGTGGATACATACTTCAATCAAAACCCCATGCCTGAAGAAGAATCCATAAAATATGCTACTATGCACCTTGATGGAGTTGCACATAAGTGGTGGCATCATGGGATGATCATAATGGTCATGCTCAGATTACATCTTATACAGAGTTTACTAAGAGACTCATAGAGAGGTTTGACAAGAAGGAACCAGAACTTCATTTTAAGGAGGTGGCAAAGTTGGAGCCATACTTATTCAATGAAGAGCAGGTGGTTGAAGAGAAGTTCATAGCAAAAAAATCAGATGAAGTGATTGATTTGAAACATGATGAATGTGAGACGGAGCCTCAGGATGACTCTTTAGACATGCATGCAACTGTTGTGGTTGAGTTTGTGCATGAAGTAATTGTCAAAACAGCAGCCTTATATACACCCTTAGAGCTATCCAATGAAGTTGAGACACCTTTAGATGATGGGCATTTTGAAAACAAAAGGGATAATGTTTTCAAATCAGCTAATAATGATGACTTTTTACCTCATGTTGGTAATGATGACACAAGTGGCATTTGGTTTGACTTCCAAACGAAGCCTATGGAGAGAGATGCTTATGATGATTTCAATCCTAATGAGTTGGGGAGTGACTTATTCAGAAAGACAACTATTCATGAAGAGCACAATGAACACTTATTCTCTTATCAAAGCAATCAGCTTTTCTACATATGGGATCCAGGTGTGTTGGCACCAAAGTATGATAAAGATCCACTTTGAAATGAATTTCCTTTGGTTTGTAATGATGTCCTTATACATTTTGGGAGCCATGCATAGAGTGATGGCATCAATATGATGTTGATGCCATCACTAAAATGAATTTCCTTTGTGTTGGCATCGTGCCAATCAGCTTTCTACATATGGGATCCAAGTGTGTTGGCACCAAAGTATGATAAAGATCCACTTAGAGATGAATTTCCTTTGGTTTGTAATGATGTCCTTATTACATTCTGGGAGCCATGCATAGAAGATGGCATTGATAGTGATGTTTTTAATCTTGAAAAGGAATCTAATTTCACATTGCAGGAAGTTGATTTTGAGCAGAGACCTTGTAGCTTGGTTGATTTGGATTCACAGTCCACTATTGGGAATGATAAGGGAGAGTCTTAGGTGATTTGGGGGGGCAATCACTCAGGGGATATACATTGATCATACTCATTCAAAAAGAAAACATCAGCTTATTGGGCCATTGTATCCAAGAGTTTGGGGACCAAAGTATGATGAAGTATCAGTTTGGGAGGAATCTTCTTCTGACCAAGCTGCTGTTCCAACCTTAGAGCATCAAGAATGTAAAGAGGAAGCCTTAGAGGGAATTGATTTTGAGGGGCATAATCTCGAAGACAAATCAGAAATGTTTTTGCTTGGGGCTAATTTTGATCGGAGGCCTAGTGATGCAGAAGAGGCATATGAAATTTGGGACAGTCATGGAAACTTTGATGACAAGTGTGAATTGATTTCTAATTTTTACATGCCGCATAACAATAGTTCATTATTTTTACTTGATCATGATTGGAAAAGACAACTCTTGGTATCCGCTGAAAATGCGGTGCACATTTTATCTAGTTTGGACAACAAACGTATGCATGTGGAAAACTTAATTCGAAATGCATCAATTGGACAAAGTGAGCTTAATATTTCATTTTCTGATTTACATACAATGAAGAGCTCCATGGAAGAATTTAAAATAGCTTACTTGCACATGATGCATGATAGAGATATAGCCACCAAGTTTGCAGATGAAACTCTGTGTATGTCTAAGCAGTTAATGGAAGAGGTTAGTGAGCTCACCATCGAGCTTAATTCCACAAGGCTTGCTTTGGAAAGTGTCCAAGAGGCACTTCATGAAGCGAACAATCAGCTCTATGAGACTCAACAGTTGAAGGAGAAGGAAGTTAGAGAAAGGGCAAAGGAGATCAAATAGGTAATGAAGGAGCTTGATTTGGTCCAGGAGGAGTATGATCTTGCACATTGTCCAAAAAAATCAGAAAATAGGAGTTCGAATCAGGAAAAAGATTGGTTTGATTCAGGAGTTGAGGATAACCTTCAGTTTATTGATAATCCTTTGTTTAAGGTAGATGCTGATATGTCGTATGACAATTCGCTTTTTGAGTTGGATGATGGGATTACTCCTAGTTGTAGCATTGCTTTGGGTGAAATTAGTAAGGTTTGGGACCCAGGTGTAGTTTCCAGTCATGAAGAGTTGTCTGAGGATTGGAATAGCGGGTCAAGTTCTTGTATTAGTACCGCTGCCCACTTTCCGATCAGCTGGTACATGACTTCGGTTTTGGATCCGCAGATGAGTTGGATGGTTTCTTCGGTTCAGTAGTTGATTAGCCCATGGTTGAGATTGGATGGCAGTGATGATTTGATCCTTGGTGATGATTCTGTTGCTACCTCCATACTCATCTCTCCTATGTTTTCAATGGGATTTCAGTTTGAGTACCGTTGCCCTCACTTTCTTTCACTGGTTATGATATCTTTTGATGAGCAAACTAATTTTGAGTTTGGGCAGGCTTTGGGGCACCTGGCTGTGATTATCTTTCTGGACATAGTTTACCCATTTGTTGTTTCCACTCTGGTGAGTGATGCTTACTGCAGTTACTTTTTGGAGATGATATGCATTATTCCAGATGATGTCTTAATGATTGCAATGCTTTGGGTGTGTTGGTGTGTTTGGGACCATTCTTTTGACACTTAGAGGTTGAGTGTTGATGTTATGATTTTGGTGTGTGTTAGCATAGGCTTTTCCTGGTTGGTAGATTTTAGAGATATGGCAGTGATTGACTTGCTCCATACTTGGGGTATCTTGAGGTGTCATGCCGGGGTTTATTTTTTATGGTTGAGTAGGGTTTTTCTCATGTTGTCCAAAATTGTGATTGAACGCGAGTTTGTTGACACAGTCTTCTTTGAGTTGTTTTGGCAGGATATTTTTCATGGCATTGACTTCAGACCTATCAGGTTTTTCAGTATGGGCTTTGATGATTTTTATTCCTTGGGGGTCCAGGATAGGGGAGCGCAGTTTGGGCATGTTGGTTCATTTATGATTAGTGTGGCACGACGTCAGTATGGTGGTTCCTTTCTGAGACTAACTTGGAACCCGAGAATCACACTATGTTGTAGTTCAGCTACCGTTTGGGATGAGAGAGCCAATGTTGATTTTCTTGAGTTTACTCTTGTGGCATATCAGTTTGGTACTCTTGAGGGGCTTTCTTTTGAGGAGTTGGTCAAGTCTATGCAGTATGTCATGTCCCCAATATCGTAACCTATTGAAATACAAACACTAAATAAAATAGACATCAAAATTATAAAATTTTAATTTAAATATTAGTATAATAATATTATATCACTGATATTATTAAATAGATAAGATAAAAATAAAATACATACTAAAATTATAAATATTAGTAATTTAATTATAATTCTCACAAGATAATATTATAATTAAATTATAGAATGCAATATTATAATATTAAAATATAAAACAATTTAAATGTTTTAATCATAATAGATGATAAAATTAATATAAAATACACAATTATAAAGTATAAAATAAATAAACAAATATACTGGAGAAAAACATAATAAAAATAAAATAAACAAATATAAAGCAGCCCCTAAAAACAGAAACCTATCCACAAGAGATGCAATCGACATAAGTAAAGAGACAAAAATGGTGTTAATGTTTATGACAAACTCGGTTCATCCTTCCAGCTTATTTAGTGAGGACATAATAAATGTAGCCTATCGGCTATTTATTTATATGAGTCATTTATTAAAGATGGGCGCTTCTCTTGGCAACATTATAATTTCTCTTGAGGCCGACTTTTCCTAAATTATATTTATTATTTGTAATTATTATTATTTTGTAACTTGGCCGACCTTGTATATGAAGAGGTGCGACCTCTCTCATTTGTATATATACTAGGTCACCTTCCTCTATTTGTTATCAAGCAAGTTCTATTCATTCTCTCATTAAGGTGCGAATTTCTTCAAGAGCAGAAGTGCGAATTTCTTCAAGAGCAGAATTGTGAATTTCTTAAGGGCAGATTTAGCAGTCCAAGGAAGTGCAGATCTTCATCTGTTATTGCATCTGGTATAGGTGCTGAATATTGGCCTTGTGATTGGCCTCATTGTAAAGAGAATTGTTGCCATTATTTTTATAAGAGAGAACTTTTGTTGCTGGGTTTTTCTCCCTCAAGAGGAGGGTTTTCCCAGGGTATCTGCTGTGTTATTGTGTCTGATTTTGAATTAATTTTCTGTGCATTAAATCTGATCATTAAACTTAACATGGTATCAGAGCGGGTGTAAAGAAGATCTTGATCAGATTTTTCGGACATATATTTGGTGTTAAGAGATTATAGAAGAATATCCGAGTCCAGATTTATTGTTGCATATAACATAGTGCTGGAGTGTATATCTGTTTGGTCGATCATTGGTGCATTTCCTAAGTTACTTATCATTGTTGTTGCTATCGCCTATGAATGCCGCTTGTGTTTGCTAATCTGTGGAGCATCTAGCTTATCAACGGCTTTGTAACCTCCCTGTGAATATCTATTGGCGTTGGACCTGAATCTCCATAGCTGAGATAGATAGGACTATTTGTCGGGATTGCATTTGGATGGAATCATTCAACAAATGAGGACACAAAAAACCTCATTTGTGGGTCACGGCTGAGTACCAGTCCAGGGCATTTGGAGGAGCGATACCTTTGGAGCGATCTGGCAGAGCCTTTCGCTTTGGCTGACTCCACACGACTCAAGCAGAGAGCGCTTCTCAGGGTCTATACAAGGTGAGAACTCAGATCACTTAAGATTGATTGTCAGGTATCTATTTAGCCGCGTCCATAATTTGGCCCTCCCGTTGCTACCTGGGAGACATGGAACACCACACGAATAGCTGCATGCATCATCTAGCGGCGCCGAACATTACTGGTCTCCCTTCATCTCAAGCAGATTCTGGAAGTAATTATTTATTCATCCGGAGCCTTAGCCTGAGAGCATTCTGAATTGTCGAAGATTTAATCTCATCGTGGGATCCACCAAGTGTCAATTGGAACATAACTGTGTCAGCTGTTGAGCTATTGAATGGAAAGGTTTGGCAACAGTTTATTTTTTTTTTAGCATGATTCGATATATGATTGTAAGGGAGTTCTAGCTCGATCTATCTTTATGCCTCTCCAGTAAAAATGAGATTTAGTTCGCATTTCTTCATAGCAGGCGATCTATGTTTCAAAATCCTGAGTATACTAGTGTTGTGAAATTTGACTTAAACTTTACGGGTGTTGAGTTAATAGAGTCTTGACGAGCTTCGATCATGACAGTGATTACTATATATATAACTTTTTCTATGTCCTGCAATGCGTGTTTCATTCACGGGTCAAGTATTATTTTATGACTTTTTTTGAAGATTCATATGCATCGTGGTTGATTTGAGTCTGAGATAAATCTGGAGATTTCTTTTGCTAGCATCACTTATACTTCTTCTAGTGGTCGTTCAAATAATCCTTGTGGCGGAAAGTGCAGAGGCATTAAAAAATGCTGCTCGGGGAGCTGGACAATTCGCCCAATGTTTCACAGTCAAGAATTCAGTTCTGTTGAAGTAAAGCTTGTACCGGCTACACGATGAACTCTGGGAGATCACTGCAGCGTGACTAGTGATGTTGACTGTTGTTACATTCGAGTCATGAGTGACTAGGTAGAACTGAGTTGGACCTTCAAGAGATGTGTTTCCCTGAGGAGAAGGCGTAATACAAATATAAATGACTCTGAGTTTATCTCTGTCATGAGAACATTGGGCCTGTGCCTTCTGGAACAATTTCTAGGTAGATCGTTGCTGGAGTGCATCGATAAATTTGAATGGTCCAAGACCATATTCAAATTTAATCAGCCACTACTACAGATTCTGAGTTAAGATGAGCCTTTGACAGGAGAAACAATTTTTTGTGGTGTACCAACAGAAAGAGATAAGTATTTGTTGTTTGTACTCTTACAATCATTTTTTTTCTAGGCTGAATTTCTTAGTTTGCTAAGTTGTTCAGGTCTAACTTTGTTTACTTGAATCATATGTGATTGGTAAAGATCATGATAGTGATCACTGGCATAATATCCCTTGGAGATGTCAACCATTCATTGCATTTCATTGTAAAGATCTTTGAGTGTGACTCTGAGATGAAAAGAGAAATGCAAATTCGTTGTGATAAGATGGTCACATCGATGTGCATGGACTGCAATAGTGCCTTGAGAAGGTTGGTCCTATATTGAATATGCTGGCTGCATAACGTGTGTTGTGCAGATTGTCTTTTGTTGTACTCTCAAGAGGAGCCAAAGATGGAAGAAAGATATATTAGAATTCAATAAAGATAAGTTTTTTTTATCCCGTCATTCTGATCTTTTGATATATTTCTCTTATAGGTTGATTTCCTTATTCATGTTTTTTTTTATTTTTATGTGTTCATGCTATAACTTGAGATAGTAAACTTTGTATGATTCTAGCCTTGATATTTCTTTGGATAGTTATAAACAGTTAGTAATCTCTCTCTAAAATGCTTCCAGGACAGACCTAGGAGCAAGAAGGTGATGAGAGACTGCTCAGTGATGAAAAGCTTGAGGCATCTTATGAGGAAGTCATGCCAACCAAAGAAATGATCAAGCGTGGAATCACAACTTGTAGTTATGGGACTGAGTTGGTGGCTAGAGGGAGCTCACTTCCAGAAGTCTTCCTTGCAATCTCTGAGGTAGGGATCAAGAGGGAGTTATGTGACCCACTGAGAAGAAGTGAAGGTTGCAGTGTTACAAGGCCAAGTGTTAAATTCTTGAAAGATCCCCTCAACTACTGAGATCAGAATTGCTCAAAACTGTCTTCTGGATTTGTCATTGGTAGCCCCGCAAACCTATTCAGAATAGTGTGATCTGGGATGAAGTCGAGGAGGACAATCCTGAACTCTCTTCAATATTAGAGGCAATTTTGGACGAAAAGGTCAGAAGGTTGATGCAAGTACTTGAAGATTCAGAGGGAGCCTACTGAACCTGAAGAAGATGGAGATCTAGTTGAGCCTCTGGAACCAACTAATGGCAAAGCATTGATCTTGGATCTTTATGTTGATGATTTATTTCTTACTAGAGAAGATCACCTCATTATCAGATGCAAGGAGTTAGCTTCTGAATTTGAAATGAAGGATCTTGGATACATGCTTTACTTCCTTGGTATGGTGTCTACGCCAATGGAGACCAATTGCAGAGGCTGTAGCTAGTTCAGTTTTGGTAGATCCTACTATGTTCAAGCAATTGATTGGATCGTTGATGTAGACTAGATAGTTGCTATGCTGTGAAGTGCACTTAGTCAATTCATGTGTGAACCAAGGCAAATACATCTAGTTGTAGCAAAGCATATCCTGAGATACTTGTGTGACACAGATGGGTATGGCTTGAGATATTCTTCTGATATAGACTTGGAGCTGCATGGATATTCTGACTCTAATTGGGCAGGGTGTGTTGCTGATCGGAAGAGCACCTCTGGATGTTGTTTCAGTTTGGGTTCAGCTATGATTTCCTGGTGTAGCAGGAAGCAGTCATCTGTAGCACTGAGTACAGCAGAGGCAGAGTATATTGCAGCTTGTTTGGCAACTCGGGAAGCAATGTGGCTTCTTAAGCTCCTTGCAGGATTGTTTGGACAATCAATGGAGCCTACTTCATTCATTGTGATAATCAGAGTTGTGTGAAGCTGTCAATCCCGGTGTTTCATGACGTAACTGTACATGTTGAGATCAAGCACCACTATATCGCAGAGGTACCTGGGTGAAGTGCATGGAGCACGATTGATGAGCAGACGCAAGAGATAGTTCTCACCAAGCCTCTGATAAAGTTTGTGTACTTCGGTGATAAGCTTGGTATGGTATATCCCCACTTTGATCGAAAGTAAGAGTCTCAAGATCGCTGAGCCTTGTTAATGCATTTTCTTCTCGAGACGTAAGAATTTGAGGTGCAAGCCCTTGTTAATGCATTTTCAGACGGAAGAATTTGAGGTGCAAGCCCTGTTAATGCATTTCCGAGACTAAGAATTTGAGGTGCAAGCCCTTTTACACGCATTTTCCTCTCCTGAGACGGAGGAATTTGAGGTGAAAGCCCTCATTTCCACCCTCTGAGAGAGGCATGGTGGATGTCATGTGTGCGACTCCATGACATATCTTGTACTTGTGTTTCACCCTCGAGAGAGTCATGGTGAAAGTCACTTGAGGTGACAACATCACGCAAGTGATGAACACTTGTACTTACCATAGTATGGTTGTAGCCATTATGGTTGATATCGTGTTGAGGCGATATCTAATATCACGTTGAGGTGATATTCTTCTTTTCACATATGGTTGTAGCCAATGTGATGGGCATCATGTTGAGGTGATTTGTCTTGAGCAGCTGGAAGTTCTCTCCCTAGCTGAGAGGGAGTGTTAATGTTATGGCAGCTTCGGGTTCATCCTTCTAGCCACGAGTGAAGACATAAATCAATATAGCCTATCGGCTATTTATTTATATGTGTCATTTAATGAGCATGGGCGCTTCTCTTGGCAACAATATAATTTCTCTTGGGCCGACCTCCCTTATAATTTGCATTTATTATTTGTAATTATATTACTTGTATCATGGCCGACCTTGTACATGACGAGGTGCGACCTCTCTCACATTTGTATATATACAAGGTGACTTTCATCTATTCTACATTCATTCAAGTTCGATTCATTCTATCATTTTTCAAGTGCGAATTTCTTCAAGTATAGATTGCGAATTTATTCAAGGGCAGAGTGAACTCCTTCAAGTACAGATTGCTAGTTTACTCAAAGGCAGAGTTAGATACTTGCAGATTATTATCTGCCATTGCATCTTGTGTTAGGTGCAGAAGATTGGCCTTATAATTGGCCTCATTGAAAAGAGAATTGTTGCCACTATTTATATATATATATAAGAGATCTTTGTTGCTGGGTTTTTCTCCCTCAAGAGGAGGGTTTTCCCAGGCTATCTGCTGTGTTATTGTCTGTTTTTTGAATTAATTTTCTGGGCATATAATCTGTTCATTAAAATTTACATTCGGCATATCTTGAGTGGGACCACCACCCCTCCATGGCCCACCCATGCCTTAGGACTGGGCAGAATCCTAAGTGGAATTTCCACCCCTCCATGGCCCATCCTTGCCTTGGGTTCCAGGAGTGGACTTGACTGGGGTTTTTAGGCACCACCTTTCTCAAGCCCTTCCTCCCTAGTAGGTCTGCAAACACTTAGAAGACAATCTTTTAAACAATCAAATACATTTGTATCTATAGATATCATATATCAAGATCCATGTCCAAAGTGATAATGCATATTAATACTAGAAATGCTATGCAGATCTCTTACCTTCATTCCCAATCGATCTGTTCTTCACACTTAGAAGATATCGTTAGTGTTGATCAAGCAAATAAGAATCTACTATCCATACTTATTAATATATCATAATTACTTATAAAGCTTACTAATTATTGTATATTCATTATTTCTAATTGATTTCAATTTACAATAAATACTTGGGCATATATATATATATATATTCCATAGGAGATATATCTATATTTATAATAATATTAAACTTACAGCTCCAATATATTCTTGACAATATATTTTATCCTTACTTTCCATCTGCTGCTTGTGCAGATCTCTGATTGAATAATATACTAATTCCCTCGATCCTGGTTCCCGAATCATATTATTTCCTTCTAAAATCCGCTGGTCTCCATCCTTTATTCCCCATATATTGTTTTATATCTTCATATCTCTATGAGGAGATACAACAATTCATAATAAGTACCTCTCTTTTGAAAGGAGGTGTCCTTTAATAATCGTTGATTTTTATGAATTCATTAAACGCTTCCTTATTAATATTTTATTGTTGCTTTTCCTACTCTTCCCTTTTATTATCAGTGTTACCCCAAGTTTTCGGGACAGGGACGGTAGGGGACAGAGCGACAAGTCCCCAAGTTTTCGATTTTTCAGGCCAAATTTGGGGACGGCGAGGGGACAGCTATATAAAATATAGAAAAATTTAAAATATATAGGGAAACTTTAAATATTCATATAAAAACATGGATAAAGCATGCATATATACATTATAGAAACTTAGCATATAAAATTTGTGTTAAGAATTCATTGTCAATACTCAATATGCATTCAAAATTCAGAATTCATTTTGTGATATTAAACATAGTACACTGCTGCCGTCCCCTGGCCGTCCCCTGTCCTCGGGATGTTTTTGGGACGGGGACAGGGGGATTTAGACCCAGGGACGCGTCCCCGGTAACACTATTTATTATGTGATCTCTGCCTTTATTTTGCTTGCTGCCTATATATTACTTTATGTTTATATATTTAATATATTATATGATTGTTATTTTGCTATTATACTTATACTTTAAATATATTTATTTTTATATTAGTTTTATATGTATATAATAATATTAAATTGTTCATATTTGTTTTTATATTTTTAATATCTATATTGTTATTTATTTTATCTATTAATTTATTTGTATTTCAAATTTCGGGGTCATGACAATTTTATTTTGGTGGGGCTTCCATCCAAAGAGAGTATTTTACTATTATGACAAGTGAATGGTCTATATTCTGAGGTTATATTTTAGCTCAATGTTCATACTTCATATTTTGTGTCTACTTTATCATGGTTTAATTTTATCTATATTCAGATGCTAGGATTTTTGTCAATACCCTATCACACATGGTTTAATTTTGTGTCTATTTCTTCTCTACATAAAATGTCCTCATCATTCTTGATTTATTGCACAACTAAATTGTTATTGTGAAGATTGGCTGGTTATTTGGTCCAAACAACATTTGATGTTCAATCTTTTTCTACAGTAGTAGCTTGTAAATCAGTTTTCTGGAAAGAAATAATCCATATTCCTGGCTAAATGGATTGAATTTAATACTAATTTAGGCTCTTTGTCATATCATTGCTTTGCTTGATAAATATAAGAATGCTATAGTTTCACTTTTTCACCTAGTCTCAACTCTCATTACTAGAAATGAAGAGGTATGTTATGTGTAGGTCATCTTTGTCTTCATAATATTTTATCCTTCTCTCAAGTTGCACAAATTCTCTTGGCTGCATAAAAACATCAGCCTGATGTTTGTATGTAACCCATAATTGCACCAAGCTGTCCAATCTTTGTGACATCAAAATCTTGGTCATTGTGATTTTGTATGCTTGTTTTTATATTATGCATATGATATATCTATCCTAAAATGTGTTTTGTGTCTATCTTCTACTTCTACTTAATATGAGTTAGTACTTTGACTAAATTTAAAGGTTTGGTTTAATAGAAAAGCTTTTGAATGTGACTTGCTTTTGTATCTTGAATCTTTGAAAATGCATAATTCATGCCCATTTGACTCTACCTGTAATGAGATATGGTTTCTCTTTTATCAATTGATTAGATTTTTATTTGGATGATATATTCTTTGAACTTTGAAATTTCATACCAAAAAATTTCTCAATGATAAAATGTTTATTTATTTTATTGTTCTAAGATGCAAATATGTTTATTGTTGTTGTTTTGAGGTCTCACTAAGTTTTGGAAGGTTTCAAAGTTTGTTAAGCTAGTGCAGTCTCTATGATTAAACATTTTTTTGATATTAATAATAATTTGGAATGCAATGTTGTTAGTAGCATTTTACAATCGATTCACATCATACAACAAGACTAGAGGTTTACTCACATATCATTCAATGAAATATTTAATTGTTAGTTTAGCAATAAGTTTATCAACTTCATACAAAACTTACCAAAGATCATTTACTAGCGAAGCTTACATGCTACACTACATTCTACTATTTTAGACAAACTTTTTACTTAGAAAATTCATGGGCTAAACTCTCTATTTTATTTTCTCTCTATATCTCTATTTAAATTTCAAAAACAAGTAGTTTTTGTCTCATTTTTGTCATGTCCCCGGAATCTCAACATTAAGAAAATAATTAAATAAGATAAAAACATAATAAAAGTACAAACATTACTAATTATAATTATCACAAAGATAATATTATAATTAAATTATCAAAGATAATATCGTAAATATTAAAACATGAATTCTAATAATTTAAATATTATTATAATATAAAATATAATAATATATATTGAAAGAAATAAATAGAGCAAGCAAAGAGATAAGGGATTAAAACAAGATAATTATGGAATATAAAATTGTAAATAATGGCAATTTAAATAATAAAATAAATACTAAAAATCTATCAAATTAATATAACACAATAAAATCAATTAATATAAATGTTATCATTATTATCAAATAATTATTAAGAGATAATATTATAAATATTAAAATATACATATTTAAATAATAAAATCAATATAATTTGAGATATCATTAAGGAATGTTTAACTAAATGTCATGTCCTTTTTGTGGGGTTATCTCTATTCAAAGAGATGCCTCTCTTCATGGAGGTATAGGGATATAAAATAAGGAGTGGAAGATAAAGGAAAAGGATATAAAATACACATCAGATTTTAATAAGGTAGAAGAGTAAAGGAATGAAGATGTAAAAAGGAGATCTATCAATAGTGTGTAGAGAACAATAAAATATAAATTAGAAAGGTTTGGAATTAGTTTTCAAAAGGCAGCAATCATTTCAAAAGGTTGTGTCCTTTCTAATGAATGTCTCTTTTCAAAAGATACATCTTCTCATTTGAATGTGAAGATATAAAAAGGGAAAGAATGAGATATGTATAGAAGGAGGTTTATAAAGACAGGTAGACAGAAAGTAGATAAGTATTTTATGAATATAAGGAGATAAGTATTTTATGAATTTAAATAATAAGTTAAATAAATGTTTGTACATTTAAATAATGATGTTGATAAATACATCATGGATTTAAATAATAGTCTAATTAATAGTAATTCATACATGATGCTATTTATTTAATGTTACCTATTTTTTTATTGATTGCATGGGGAATAATAAATCATGCATGCTACTAGTTATCTTATAACATTACTAATATGTTATGCTCCATTGACATTATTGTATGCAATTACATATATATATATATATATATATATATAATACGATTATACAATAAAGATACTTGCAGCAATTATTGAGCCTTATAAGTAATTGTGATTATTTGATAGAAAAATGAATAAATTTATGAATGTCTTTATACTATGATTGATCAGGAAAAGGAGAAAAAGAATGCAATATGAACACTAGACCATCATAAAAGGATATCTTCAAGAAATCAAGGCAGATTTAGGGTAATCCCAAAATGGGGACATTACATTTTCTTCATTTTTTTATGTTATTTTTAAATCCGATTTTTTCAAAAAATCTTATACTTCTAGTTTGCAGATTTTTTCCTCAAAAGATTTTTGCTGCTATGGGCCACAGAATACTTAAATTTTAATCATCATCCCACTCTCCTAATCCAAGTGATTCCATCAAACACAAGAACCAGACTCTAGCTGGGCCCACTAGCACATTGCTATGAAACAGCAAACCACATCAATGACTACTCCATTTGCACAAAATAAATTGCCAATATTGAATGAAATCCAAATAAGTTTAGAAGATTAAAAACAAATTCAGAATAATTGTTCAATATGTGAATTTATCACTCTGTTTATGAGTGAAGTATAAGATTATGGACAAACTAATTATATTGTTTTGATATGGATTGAGCCAAAACATAAGGTGCACTGCTAGGATGGTTATGCTTTTGTCTTGTTATGACAGTCTGAGGTAGCTCGACTTTATCTAATGCAAACTTACGGAATCTTCTCCAAAGGTTTGTCACAATACTCAAGCTTATATCCTAGCTTAAAAGAGGTCTCACTGATACTTCTTAGATCTCTATAATTCCTTATGCCATTAGACAAAGACATGGATTTTCCGTCACTTCTTCCATACCAAAAGTTCAAAGGTTATTTCCCTAGATAAAGCTTCTAAGGTTTATCATGCATTTACCAGCATGCAGTCAAATTTTCATCATAAGTCCATTCTAGATACGTGTAACATGGGGCATAGAGTCGCTTTAAATTACATGTTTATTATGGCACAAGAAAGCAAAGACTTAATTTATGGGGTAACAGGTGAGAATATCATATTTCAATCAAAAAGTTTATATTTCAGCATATGTACCATGTCAACCTTCACACGAACTGTCCTGCCAGCATTCAAACAATTATATTGGCAGCTATCATTGTCATTAATGCATCAGATCTGCGGCAGAAATCATAAGGGGCTCTAAAAACACATTAAAATTTAAAACAGAAATAACTTATTTTGCATGTTTCCACCTTAGGCATTAACAATAGTTAATGATGCTTCCCCAAGGAAGTTACCAAATCCAAGACCAGTTCACCTTGGTTAGGATTGCTGATATCAGATGTGATGCAACACAAAGACAATCAGAATAGAATAGGAATAAAATGTAGTTGATGATGAGGAGTGTGGAAAGCTGTAAGAACACAAATAGGTCCCAAAAAATGGCCTAAATTGGCTATGTCATGCCTGTGTCAACCTGAAGAATCTCATAAAGCAGAGAAAAAGGGAAACAGATCTCATAAAATAGATGTCAATATAGATGAAATTCTGAACATAAGTAAAGAGGTTGTAAAGGGAATGTACATGTGCCTGTTGATCCAATTACTAGGTGGACTGGTGGGCAAACCTGCAAATTAGCTGGTAATCTACAAGTTTACAGAATATGCAAGTGAAACACTAAGCTAGAATGCAAATGCATATTTAACAGGCGCAGGGGACTTTGAAATGGAAATTCTATATTGGAGAAGATATGTAGCATGATGTATGCCGCAAAGATGCTGGTAGGTTCTTCTTTGCCTGCACCTTGTACAATGCAGGTATTTATACAAATGGGCAGTCAACTAGGCCTTCATGATATGCTGACAAGTGTCATGCACATATGGTACGCTCTATCATATGGACAAGGTGATGACAAGTGTCAAACTCATATGGTGCCATTTGCTTGACATAAACATGTGGTGTGGGCATAAATATGTTTCAAGTGCATATAGTAGCATTTCATGAGGATATTGTTTACTTGCTACGTGGTAAATGCAATACATAGTAAACAAAAGTACAAAACATCATTGACAACATAAAGTAATCACATAATAATTGCACAAAACAATGTGTTGGTATTAGATTCATATAGCAGCAATCATGACAATGTATAGCATCTGTGCTTGTCCCTGATTACATCTGATTTGGAACTATAAATAGTTAGCCGGCATTGGTTAAGGAGCATTGGTTAAGGAAACCAACCGTCGGCAACCACCCGATCAACTAATCACCATTGAGGACTAATTCCCGAAACAAAACATGTATTATTTATTTATTGCTTTTTATTTACTTTTGACTAACTACACTAATTACATCATCCCCCCCCTGAAAAAAGTCGTCTTCCCAGACGAATACTACAAAAGTTGGGAGACACTACAACTTAGTGGGAGGAGGGGTGAGAAAACGTCCCTGGCGGTGGGGGAACCGATAAAGTAGGAGTGGCTGCTCGAGTGGTAAGCTGTCTCGGCCGATACACCTCCTCGGTTCGCTGTTGCAAATGGCGAGTGACCTTCAACTCTTTTTCCCTTGTTGTCTTCACCAAATGCACTGCCTCCTTCAAATGCTTGTTGACCTTCTCTATCTCTTTGCCCTTTGCTTCCAGTTGCTTGGCCATTTCTTCTTCAAGGGCCTATATCCTCCTATCTTTATCAAGTAGTGTTGCCTCCCTAGCGATCACCTTCGCTTTCTCCTCCCTCAATAGCTGAGTCTTTTGCTGAAGCTCGCTCTCTAGACACTAGTTGGAGGAATCGGCCTCTTCTCGGATCTTCTGGGAAAGGGCTATCACCTTATTAGCCTTGTCGGTCATTTTTGAATAATTTACTTCATATATCTTGCACGCATGGTAAAGTTCCCTATAGGCCATTTCCATCTCAAAAAGTTGAGCTACCAACATGCCATCCTTCCCATGGAATGTTGGCCTCTTGGGAAGCTAGGCCGTCATCATTTCTAGTGTTTGTTTGTCTAGCCAATTGTCCCCTGTAAAAATGCAGTTGAATTCCTTGCCACTCTCTGTGTTCATGAAATTCAAAATCCTCCGTGCCTCGTGCCTTGCTATAGGAGAGTAGTTGCGGTTTAAGGTTTTGGCAATGGCGGATACCTCATGTATCACTGTAGCGATGGGCTCCAAACTGTGAATGTATCACTTAAAGGTCCCCACTGGGTCCTCTCTATCTGGTTTGGGAATTACAATGACAATTCCCTATGACCCGACTGACTCACTCAACTCCTCATCTGCTTCTACGAAGGCAGATATGGCTAGCTTCAACGTAGTGTTGGACTCATCATCAGAAGGAATCTGCACCACCTGCTATGCAGGCTCTCCAATCTCAACAGTTGGCTGCTCGGTGGGTGGCATTGCTACAACCGGCTGTGTGCTCCCAGCTGCTATGGCTTCCTTCTGCTCTATGTTCGCCTCTATCTCCATCTGCTGAGGTGAGTGTAGGGGAGATATGTCTTCTACCCGGATAGGGGATCCCAGCAATAGCAACCAACTGTCCACATGTGGTGTTTCCCCTCCTGGTGATTGAAATAAGCCCCTTAGTTTTTTCCCCAAATTTTCACCACAAAATCTAGCACAACACCAACTATTAGCATTAGCTCCCAAAGATAAACAACTTGAAAGTAACCTTCACCAAGATCCTATTAAAGGCGAGGTGATAGCATATGGTGATGGGATTGTTAGCAGTACTGAATTGAAATTACAAACTGGAAATGAAATAGTAGGCGGTGATCCGACCATGAAGGTTCCTCACTACCACTTATTCAGTGGGGGGAAAGATATTACATTGAAGAACAATTCATCTGCTTTTCAGCAGGCATCCACTTAAAAGTGGGGATACTCCACTCAATTAGTGGGTGAGATATGAGAGATACAATTGTTTATTTCCTCCACACTAGTGGTAAACCATCCAAGAGTTACAATGTTTGCATTAAATTCACAAAGTAAATGCAGAAATATAAATGACTGAGATAGTACTACTATCCTCAGCCTTACAATGCAAATGATCTGCAAATTAGGTAGTGTTAATGAACATTGCCAAATGATGAAAGATAAGTTCTTCAACTTCTAAACTTCTCAACTATTGAAGTACAAACCAAAATCTGATCTACTGACAATCTGATATAAAACCAACAAACTGAAATACTCAAACCAGCAACTAAACTTTCACTAAATTGTTCATATCTTCATCCAAAATGCTCCTATCTCCTCCAAATTGAATGCACATGAAACTAGAAGCATAGACGCCCAAGGAATATAGCATAACATGGAAAGTACTAAGTCTGAAATGAAATACCAGCGAACTAAAGTACAGACCAGCAAGCAATACAATCACCAATATGCTTATTCCTCCCACAAGACACCACCAAAGCACCCAAAACTGTAATCAACACTTTTTAAAAGCAAGGCGACCAATAATCATGAGTTATACAATAGAAAATTGCCTCATAATGAAAGCTCAAACTCCAAAGCAAGCTACAGGAGTATGGCTTGACCCTAGAGGAAGTACGGCCTCTCTAGAAAATCAAGGACTTCACAATAAAATATGATATTCTGCAAATGGGGCCGCCCTTAGCATAGAAATGATTAGCATTAATACCCACAATGGAAATTAAATCACACAATGACCTGCAAATGAAAATCTATTACAGCCATATAAAAACCAGCAAGTACAAAACTGGAAATTATCACCAAATTCTCCAACGATGAAGCTCAATATGCACTTCTAAATGAAGCATACTCTCAATTGACCATCTAGGGAACCATAGTTTCAGGCCCAAAGAACGGTGTAAATGCTAAGCTCCCCCTTAGCCGGGTTCTGAAATAAATTCAACAACATAACTTTTCTATTCATCCATCCATCCCCAACTCCAAATCGATGCAAATCTTTATAGCCATTCAAGAGCAAATGAAGCATCAATAACTCCTCCAAGAAACCCATTCGGTTTCCTCCTTGGGATGCCACCTTATATTCATGCACTTTTTGAAATATTAAAATATTTTTTCAACTTCTCAAATTGGCGTCCACCTTAAAGTTGCATCAATAATGTATTAAATAAATCATTTAATGCACAAAGGAGTTCGACCCCCTTAATGGCCCCTCATTAAAACAACATGAAGTCATTGCACTAGGCGTGGGGTACAACTACTAGACATAAGATTCGACTAAGTAAGAAACTCAATCCCAAGGGCGTAGCCAAGAGTGATGCCAAGACTGAACTGGAAGACTACCGAATATAGCAAACTGATAATAGCCAAGTTGGACCCAATTGATAATGTTGTGACTACCACAAATAGTCTTACTATAAATAGCATATGCTAAAAATAGTAAGTTCACTTCAACTCAACAGAAAGCCAAATTGATCAGCCATACTGAACTGCAGATGATTGAGTTGCTGCTAGAATGATACTACTAAAAATAGATTTACAGAGACCCTCCTGGCTTTGCTCTGGCCGCTTAATGGCCTTTTTATTACTTTGTAATTTTGGACTTTTGAGCTTCGCCCATGTGATCTGTTAGTTTTTCTAGGCGCTGCCCATTTGACTCTCGGGGTGTGCCTTTTTACCACCCATCCTTTTTTTGTGAATATGTATCTTTATATTTAAATTAATATAGATAGCTTCCTATTCATCAAAAAAAAAAAAATAGACTTACCAAAAATAGCAAACTACTATAAATAGTAAGTTTGCAAAACTTCCTCTGAACACCGAGTAGTATCATGATTTACTATAAATAGTAAGTGTTTTTGAATATCTACTGAGCACAAACTGGGCAGCCATTATGACTTACTATAAACAGTAAGTGCCCAGAAAAGTTGTCAAATTCAGATGCATGTCACACCACCTCAAAGGTCTTTGAAAACCCAGAAACATTTCTTGCATGCAAGATATCAGTCAAAATTGCATGTCAATATCTTAACATACATGTTGCCTCATCTTGAAGCTCTCCAAAAACCCAGAAAGCTCCACCAAACATGCGTCAGAAACTCATACATGCAAACCTTCGAAATTGCATCTGAAAGCGGAAACCCTAATTTCGCCCAACGGCTTAGCTGGCCGGTTTCCTGAATTTGGCTAAACCCAAAAGAAGAGTGCAAAGCCAAAATTGGGACATTACAGTGATTCTATGGATATGGTGGTGGTCTCCATCGTGCCAATCATTGTTGCTCCCTCGGCTACTCCACCCTCAACCTCAACCTTCTCGACAACTCCTTCCCCCCTCGGCCAACTCTTGCTGCTCGACTGGTGCCAGTACCCAAGGATTAACCTCCATTGAATAAACGCCTACAAATGTAGTGTTGGCTGTAGACGAGGACAATGCCATCTTCTCATATTTGTTGCTACTTTCCTGCTTCCTTTTCCTCTTCACCGTTCTTGGCTCTTCACCTACTACTACCTGTACGTCCAAGGTGGTCCACTTGAATACTGTTGGCCAAGAATGGTCATAGTCTCCTACTTGTTGTAATTTTCCCAACTTGCCCTCCAACACTTGATTATACATGGCATCCAAAAACAAAGCTATCAAGTGTTGAGTCATATAAATTGCTTTATGTTTGCACCCCAGGAACTCTCTAATTCTTTCTGACAGGTACAACGCCCAGTTATACACCTTTCCTACACTGAAGAAACTAATTGGGAAAACTATGCTAATGATGAAGAGTTATCATGTCCTAGTGATGAGGAATATGTGTTTTAGATAAATTCAAGCTTGGAGGAAAAAGGCAATGGAGGAAGGACACTCAACGTCCTCTTGTCAATTAGCAACAACGGGGCCGCTTATCAGTTTTGGTGGCATTTTGTTTTCTATTGTGATGTGTGCTTCTATTTTCTATGTTTTTAATAATTGGAAATTACACATCATGGGAGGGAATATAACACCAATATTCCATCTCTAGTAGTAGTGACAATTTCCCATGTTGTTGGAGATTGAGTGGCACGATCAACAACAATAATTATTTATATTCATGTTATTTTCTTATGTAACCTCTTGGAGCAAAATATTGTAATGAAAAAAAGTACTAGTGTAATGCAATTCATGGATCTTGAAAAGGTTAGTGGTAATCCAAAAAACCATATGAGCAGAACAAATGAGTGAGTTCGTGTTCGTGTCCGAGTTTGTGGTAAACCTGTGTGAAAACCATAAAAGGCTGATGAGAGATCCCTTTCGTTTGAATCAAGATCATGAGCGACAAGAGTTGGGCGTACTGCAGTTGAAAGTGTGAAAGTTTTCACCATGTTTGCACTAAGGGGGAGAATGTTGGAAAATCTATTAGTGCTCAGTTTGTTATTTGTTGGTTACGAGTTGTTTTAACAACTCGCTAAATCTAGAATTCAGGTAAAACCATACAAAGGAATTCTAGTCCTTTATATATGTACTGTTTCGAATGATTTGAGAGTGGAATATAGAAACAAAATTATTTTTGTGTTGCTCTGTGTTGGCGTTTCAATTAGCACCTCTAGAGTGCTTATTGGAAACGGACAGCTATGCACAATGCATAATGACTGCTCTTCAAATTAGGAGGGGAAGCTCCCTCTTTTTGCTGATGTTTGCATAAAAAGTAAAGTAAACTAATGTTCCTATCTTTTTACTCAGCAGTAGGGCACAAGGGTGCATAAAACACAATGCGTTGCAGCTAAGGTTTTCTCTGGTTTCTATAGATCTTAACTACAACTAAGCTAACTTTTAATCTATCCTATTTCCTCAAGATAAACAGAGCAAGAGGGCATAGGAGTGGGAATAGGATGGTTGGATCACTTGGGATGACCATCTTTCAGAATGCAACTGAAGGCTCTAAACTTTCATATCTACGTTGGAATATGGTCTTATGCAAGCAAACACTCATATGGTAAGCTGAATCTCAGGATTCTCGAGGAGGAACCCCTGTTCGAGGTGTAGGTTGGGATGCAACTTACTAGAAACAACAAAGAACGATTAACTTGATAACAAGATTCCCGAGGAGGTGACTATACCTGTTCGAGGTGTAGGCTGAAATCTAGATCATTAAACAACATCAAACAATAACCATTAATCTCCAAACTCCCAAGGAGGTGACGGCACCTGTCCAAGGGGCAGATTAAAACAATAGATTATGAGAACAGACGTTGATAGACCTTGAAACTTTGGATCAAATTGCATATGCCTTTTGATTTATTTCTTCAAACTCACTCAACGCTTTACAAAGATTTGGGACAGCAAAGGTACGAAATCATACACAATTGCTTATCAAACCAAACAACTCTCATCCAAGAGTGAACAAATATTGACTTGCAAGCTTGATGGCACAATGTCGTAGCAATTTTGTGTAGTAATAAGAGTTAAAGAATAAGGAGCAAGGCTGCTCTTATTTATAGAAGCTCAAAGGAGTAGGCAACCCTAAAGTCTCTTTGAGTTAACATTCAGTTCTTGCCAATCAATTAGCAAGATTTATTTCTATGTCTAAAAGTAGGTAACCTAACAGTTAATTGAAAGTCTACTTTAGTTAAATGAAACTAAACTAAAAGAGAACTCCAAATACAAAAATGCCTCCAAAATAGACATCCACAATTAGTGGAAATAGACATCCATAATTAGTGGGACAGTGAGTTAACTTGGAAAGAGGCATCAAGTTAACTCATGTTGCCATAAATGTCATTTTGGAGGATAGGACGTCCTAACTAGGTGTTTTACACCTATCACTTCTAGTCAACAATTCCTCTAACCAGTTGTTGGCTGCTTCTGCCTCTGGGCAACTGATGCTTTGCAGGATGATGAGGTGTCGTCTCAGCATCTCTTCACCACTCGCAATTTGCTCTTGATACTCTATCTTCTTTGCAACTGCGTTATCTAGCCTTGTTGACATGAAGTGTAGAAGGTAGTGTGGTAGTAATCGGTGGCAGCTCTGTGTTTGGAATGACTACCTTTCACATTTTCGCTATCCATTGAACGGTGATGTCATTTATGCCTTCCAAGGCATCCAACTTGACTACGGGCTTCACTTGATGCATGTCCGCGTCGAGTGTTTACAAAAAGTCATGAAGTAGGACCATTTTGGTCTTGGTTTCAACTCGAGAGTACTGTATTCTAAAAAACTCGACTATTGATTGTAAACATGGATATGTTCAGACACTTTTTTTTGTAGCAGCTAAAAATACCCTCGCCGAGGGGTAAATTTTATGAAAAATTCTGAGACGTGGGTTTTATTGGGAATAATTTTCTAAGTGAACCTAGAACGTCAAAAAATCCAAAAAGTCACTTTTCCTTGTACATGCAAGAACCCTTCGGGGCAGAGGTTTTGGGGACACCAGAGGCTTACTTTTTCCGGAAAAATCTAACACATGGGTATTGTAGGTGCTTCAAAGCTAAACAAACCCAGTTTCTCAAATTTTCAAAATTGTGACTTTTTCCAGAAACCCTAAAAAGGGGTAGCAGGGCTCTTTTTTTGAGAGAATCTGGCACATGGGTTTTGCTGAATATGCTATGCTAATCATACCTAGAAGACTAGATCTGCGAAATTTTTTTCATTTACTTGGACATGCAAGAAGATCTAAGACAAGAATACAAGAAAAAGAGGGGGAAGAAGTTTGGAAGTTATAAATTGCCTCTCTAATCCTTCAAGAACATCACACCTGGTTGAAAACCTTGATAAATTGTCCTTGCAACTTATTCTTGAAAATACGAAGAACACTGAGAATATCCTTTATCACATCTTCAAAAAACGTTGGAGGAGAAAAATGCTTGTTCTTGAGCTTCAACCTACAAAGAAAATGATGAATTATGATGCCTAGGCTTGATATATGTCATTTGAAGTTGAATGCATCAAGTTTGGGCGCCAACACATGATTGAGGAGTCAATTAGCCTGATTTGGAGTTCCCAGAACTGATTTCCACCAATTTGGGGATGTTTTAGACATGAAAGGCCTTCAAAATATCCTAACTTCAATCAACTGGTCTTGCTTTGACTTTAGGCGTCCAAGTTGAGAAGTCGAACACTTTTTTATTCTTTCTTTGTGATGAAATGCCTACGTTCAATTCTTGATTCTGGTTGCTCAGTTGATCTTGAAGTGTTGCTGACAGATCCATTGCTAAGATGAAACAACTCTAAAGAAGTGTGCTTAGGCGCTGCAAAGCTCAAAATCTAAGTCTGATGCCTCTAATTCTTGGGCGCCTTTTCCCAAGAAGGTGCATTTTTCTCCTTGAGTTCCTTCAATTTGACCCTCAATGCTCTGATCTGAGATCTCTAATGGTTGATGATTCCAGTGAACGTGCTGAGATATGGAATGGATGACCAGTTCAGTACCAGAAAGATTGACTAGCCTTCTAGGTCATGAAAGTTGATTTAGGGTTCTCAAAAGTATGGGTGTGTAATGTCCCCTTTGTAGCGTGACCATGACTGTGGATGGTTTAGCCTATTCCTGACCCTCGTAGGCTAGAGCAGATGGTTAGGGGGTCTTATTTGACAGTATTTGGTATGGCTTCGCCTCCAATGATCAGTGTGAGTTCAGGTCTGACCTTCATTGGACTCAGTTTGGCACACTTACTATTTATAGTGACTATTTCAGGACAATTAGGGTTTCTATCTATAGTAGGGCACCTGAACAAGCTTCATTTGTGTCAATCCTTTACACCATTGGTTTGATTAGATAATGAGGGATTTTACTATTTATAGTAAATTAGTGGTTAATAGAGAGGGACCCTTACTATTTTTAGTAAGGTAGTTGGATGCGCAGTGGATACAGTGGTTAACTCCTTGGTTCAGACAGAATCGAGAAACGAGTATTTATGGAGTTATGTTATTTCAATTATTAATAAAGTAATACTTTATTAATAATTAAATATAAAGTGCAATTATAATGTGCAATGGGGCCATGACCCTCATTTAAGTGATTTTTAAAGTGACTAAGGAATAATTAAAATATTTAAATGAATGTAACTTTATAATAATAAAGTCACTTTAATTTTATAAAGTGCTTTAAGTGAAAAAATTAAACTGGGAAATATATCTTTTATCCCACATTGGCAAGGAAAGTGTTTGAACTCTCACAAGAAAAGAATAAAAGGAACTTAAGAGCTCATTCTTTGCATCCAGAAATTGATATTTGTTTTGAAGCATTTGTTTTTGTGCTAGAGGCCAAGGGTTTCAGCCAAAATTGCATTGGAGAACGAAAACTCTTCAGTGTTGTAGCCATTTGAGGTGGTGAAATATCCATTGAATTTGGCATTCGGGAGAGTTTCATCCAGAAGTTCTATTTATGCTTAAAGGTGAAGATTTCATCTAGGGTTTGAAGATCATTGAAGGACTATAAAGTGCAGACCCAAAGATTCATCATTGGCAGCCATTAGCAAACAGATTTCAAGCTTTGTGTTGGCTGCTACAGTGACACATGAATAGTACCCAAGCTACAGTAATTCGCTACAGTGATTGCTACAGTGATGTGCTTGGTTGGTGTTGTTTCATCGACATTTTGAGAGGGTTTCTATTGCTGTGATCATTTCCAGAATTTTCCAGTATGCTGATATGAAGTTTGCTGAGAATCATTTTCCAGATTGCTGGTTACACTTCCAGTTTTGCTAATAATAATCTCAGACCTGCTGATACAGAGTTTCAGACTTGAATTTATTCGCCATGGACAACGGGTATGAATGTATTTGTATTTACAAAGAATAAAAGTTTGATTTGGATATTACATTGCATTTGCAAATCAATAATAATCAGATTTGAAATCATTCTAGAGCTGAAGTAAATATATTGAAAAAATTGCAAGTTATTGTAATCTGGAACAAAGTGTATCAGACCTGATTTGCATTGTTATCAGACCTGATGTAGTGGCAATAAAATCATTTTGAAGGGTTGAATGTTCATTATTTGTTTACGCAAGTTATTGGTTATCATTTCTATGTAATGGTATATGTTTTGAAATTGCAAATGATTCAAAAATATACAAACAAACACATATACCCCCAGAAAATCAGAACTCAGACATTGCATGCCAACCATTTGACGAAATGTCAATCCATTCAAACTGAGTTTTCGGAGCAGATTGAGATAGGCTCATTACAATGGTACCAGAGCGGTTCTCTGCCATCCTGTTGGGGTTTGAATTAAATACTCAAAGAGCTCACATTGCATCATTTGAGTGGCTAGCACTCATAAGTTTCAATTATGTGTTACTATAGTATTGTAGGGAAATCCAGGGAAGAGATCGAACAAAATTCCATCAAGATGAGGGAAAGTTATGAATGGGAAGCTCCTCGACTCTTTGAGGACTATTAGAGTTTTCCAGATAAAATTAAAGCACAATACTCTCTTAACCATTTTCTGAACTTTGTTGTCATCATGAGACCCGAAAAGATTGGGTTGGTAAAGTATATTAGGAGGGTGTATAAGGAGAAAATTTCATCTAAAGGGACAAAATCCAGTCATGGGAGAACTACTAAATCCGATTATGAAGATGGTTCTACATCTAAACTCAATGATCAGGTTACAAGAACTCCCATAATGAGCAAAAACAAAATGAAAAGACAAGGTCTATGCTTCACTTGCAAAGGTTTTCGAGAGCCTAACCACCAATGCACAGATAATGAGGTAAAGAAGTTTGAAAAAAACCTCATTTTGACACATGGATGCGTTGAAGAAGAAGCCATGAAGGAGGTAGATTTAGAGATGTACATGTTGCATGAGGATGTTGGGGTTCATGAGTCACATCATTTGGAAGGACAAAGAAGATTCCATGATGAAGCCATTGGGATTAAGGAGACTTATACACATGTTGATTTACATTGCAGCCATGGGACAAAAGTTATGGCGCATGATACACCTCTTGAACCAGCACTTGGCAATGGACAGTTAGGCAAAGGATGAAGTTTTGGTTGAGTCTCCTGAGGACACTACAGATAATTCACTTGTTGGCAAGGAATCTCAGGATAATGTTTGGATGTGTTGATGCGTGTTTTGTGACACAACAAACATTTACTAGAATAAAGTGTCCAAGACGCTCTATCCCCTCTTGAAAAACTACCTTCTATGCTAAGATTGCAAGTAAGATCATATGGTAATTCCAATGTTTAAGATGAATGCGGATGAGCTCTGTGGTTTTGATGTGATTTGCTGGTTATGACAAGGGGACTTACTTTTGTGAATTACTCTGGAAAGCAGAGACATGAATACAGTATCATTTTGGATTTTTGATTTATAAAAAAAAGTGAAAAAGATTAAGGGTTTAAGAGATCCTATGCTATTCCTAAGAAATCAAGAGACGACGAAGATTAAATGAAACCAAATAAACAATACTCTGCTTCACCACGTTATACGACAACTACACAGAGCAAGTGCAATCTTCTGGGAATGTGCTTATGATTTTCACGTAATGAATAATTACCATCAAATCGAACAATAACTATCCAAACAGAAGTTAAGCATCCACGAAAAAGCTCAGTCTAACTTTGCACATTGAGTGAAAAGCATCACTCAAAGAAAGTATGAGCTGGGTTTCACTAGTCTCCGTTATCAATCCATCATTCTTTTAACATACATTCTAATTCAAATTTACTAAATGAGAAAGAAAATATGCGACCATGCAACTATTTGACAATCAAGGATTCAAGGCACCTCATGCTTTTGAGCTTTATTATCAAAATAGTGTTTTCACAACAATCTCATAAACTCTCTCTTATTTTCTACAATCTAATTCTCTAATGAATTCTACTTCTTCTTATCTAATTCTAATCTAATCTTCTAATTCTAATAATTGAAAGAAAGAGAGCAGGGGGTTTATATAGTATTTCAGAATTACAATGAACGGCCAAGATTGAAATGAGATCAATGGCCCAGATTAAACATGACTAAACCCTAATTAGGGTTTCCAAAATATCAACCAGTTAACTGGAGAAAACCTCAGACATCTGGAGTGGCATCCTTATCCACTTGTGCGGCATTGTGTTCGTCGAACCTGGACACAATCAAGCTGACCTCCTCCATGGCAATGTCCGGCAGCGCGTTGACGTTGTACTCCTGCAAGTCCAAGCTCTCGGCACATCCTGCAAAAGTGGTCGCCCATTCTGGTTCCTGTAGCAAGAAAGAATTTCTGATGGTCATGAAGTTGAAGACCCTGGTGAAGTTTTCTTTCATGAGTGGCCCGGAGATGGTGGAGAAAATTTTCTGTACTTGTTCTTTTAAATTCTTTGGCCGCAAATGTTTCTTCCGGACAACATCTTTGTCGAGTATATTGGCAGCCATCTGGTAAATTTTACTCCGAATTTCTTTCGCCTGTTCTTCAACTTTGATGCTATCTTGCTTCACATTTTCCAGGACTCCCTTCCGTGAAATCAGAGCATAATACCATCCATTGAAATCATATGCAGCTCCAGCCTCAATGATCTCGTCATCAATCAACTTCTGTTTCGAGATGCCTTTCAATTCTCGAATGCATGGGATAATCCTGTTTTGAATGTACTCGAGGCTACCCCAAGATTCTGCTAAGTCTGCAACCCGTGACAGTAAAAAGGAAACCTGCTCATACACACATGCTAGTCTCTCCGCGAACGCCAACGCCTCTTCTTTCCTTTCATCCATCCAACCCTTAGCTTCTTTCGCCGTAGTCAATTCTTCAAAATTTCTAACTGGTTCTTGTGAAGAATTTGGAGGTAGAAGCGCTGCTTGGTCACCTTCATTCAGTGGCTTGGTCAGGTGCTGGATGTAGTCTTTTAGGCGCTCAATTTCTTTTTTATATTCTTTTTTCTTCGCCACTTCCTTTTCCAACCTGGATTTAATGGTGGCCACGGAATTGTCCAAGTCCTCAATCTCCTGCCCTTTTGTTGTCGGACCCATGTCAATTGTCTTGATGGCGTATTCCTCCGGGGCAATCTCATCTTGGAACTTGTCAACTGTGGGTATTGCAACTTGTAATGTGCGGTTGCCAGCCTCATCCCTTTGGATAGTGGAAAATTTCTTGGCCTTCTTTTTCGGGGCAACTTGCTCTAGCCTTGCCAAGAAATCCGTGTCATCATCTTCTTCCTCAGGTACCTCCGCTGGCGCCTTTCTTTTCAATCTTTCTTTCAGCTACTTTGGGATGGTTGGCTGCTCAATTCCGTCCTCTTGTTGACCTTGGACTTCTTGAATGTCCTGCACTTCTTGCTCTTGCTGCGTCGCTGGCATATTATGGAGTTCTTGCACATTCGGAATCTCCTGCACAGATGGGTCATCCTGGATCCCTTTGAGGGCGGAAATCATTCCTTCCTCGAATTCTTCTTCCATAATATCTGTATCATTATCTGATTCTAGGATCTTAGTGCCTGCAGGAGAAGGTTGAGCATCGTCTTCCA
>VDFB02208813.1:0-22093 GCA_007258455.2 Sequoia sempervirens | reverse complement strand
TGGGTTTAGGATCAAGGTTAGGGTTAGGGTTAGGATTAGGTTTAGATACATAAATTACTATGGGCTGGTATTTTTTAAATACATAAATAATAATGATGCTATAAATTATTTTAAAATTATATGATAAAGTTAAGTGTAAATGTAATTCTCAATTACATTATTATTTTAAAGATAGATATGCCAATTAATAACATTAACCATTAGAATATTATTATTCACAATTAAAAATAAATTAAAAAAGAATATAAGAAAGATAATGAATACATAAATAATAATAATGTATATTATTTTGAAATTATATGATAAATTAATTATATATGTCAATTTTAAATATATTAATTTAAAAACTTATTTTTATGTGTAATAATAAATTTATTGTATTTAATTTTATAATTTTAAATTATTTTTATTTACACTTATTATAAAATGTTATATTAGACTATGTATTTAAGTTTCTATATTTTTATAGAATAAAATCTTTAGTAAAGCTTTGAATTTATAATATTTCTTTAGAGATATATTTTGAATATTTGTTATGTTTTAAATATTTTAATTTAGAAACATATGTTTATGTGTAATATAAAATTTAGGATAAATTTTTTTATTGAATTTTATAATTTTTAATATATTAATTTAGAAATTTCTAAAAGATTACTGTTTTTCATTTCTTAATAATTTTATTTCTATTATATTATTAAAAAAATATTTCACAATCACATCAAAGAATTTTTTCTTTTTAAAAAAATTTCAGCATTTTTAAAATTTAAATATATTAATTTTGATTTTTTTTATGTTAGGAAATTAAAGTTTATATTTAATAAATCGGTTAATAGTTAGTTGTTAGGTTTAGGGAGTTATCATCCATATATTCACAGAAATGTAATTCATGACAATGCAATGCTTAATAAGCACTTGCAATGAACATTGTAAATGATCCGAATGAAGATATGAAATTCTTCATATTTTTGTTATTATTTGCAATGTAAGTTCTTAATATTGTTATTCTATTTTTATTGCTCTACTGCTCTACATTGGAATCAGAGCAAAAACGATTTTTGTGTTGTGACCTATGAGGAGTAGTTCGAATGGAAGAATATTCAAGGTTGTTGTGGTTATATAGTTGCAGATCGTAGAAGAACACCATTAAAGACACAGTCAAAATGTCATCATTCATTTTTACCTGTGCATTGAAATTTAAAGAAGATTCATACTAGTGTGAGAGGTTTAGAAGAAGAGTCAAACTATTCTATGCATCGTAATCTAAATTTGCATGACATGAATAATTCTCTGAGTTGCAAAAGGCTGGCAGTGGAAAGTGCAGTGTGGTTTGTGATAGTTAGCAAGGTTTCATTTGGACAAGGAGGTGATACGGTATGGGTTTTTTTTTTTAAACTAGATCATTGTGTGATGTTTGATGCAAAAAATTTCTAATCATATTAGAGTGATAAGTATTATTATTGATACAAAACAAAATGTAAAGGGTTTTCAAAAATATTTCAAAGTTAAAAGAAGACTAAAATAAAATGTTTTAAATGTTGAGTTCATATACATATTTTCCTTTCACATATAAGATTGAAATTTGGCATTTCACCAAAATAGAACCTTCACAAAACATTAAATCAAAGAATGACAAAAAGAAAAATAAAAAAATAAAATATTAATGTGGCAACACATTATATATTATCTATTCTTTTATTTAACCTTGCATGAAGAAAATAAGTTTTCACAAATATTGCTAAGCTAAAAGAAAATTAAGATAAAATGTTTTAAATGTTGAGTTCATATGCATGGAAAAACTGTAGAAAGTGATGCTGTCATTCGTAAAACACAAAATGTTAGAACAAATGTCTCCTTTTGTGTAACAAGTGCAGATAAGCCAGCTAAATGCACTTGCATGTCCTACAAGTAAATATCTGTACAAAAAGTAGTCATGAATACAAAAGAAAACAGACTCAAACAACAGGGCAAATGCAAATGTAATATATGTAAAGTAAAACCTTCTGCTGCCTAAGAGCTTCACGAGTCCTGTTGCTACAAAGTTTGGGGAGGTGCATAATTCCAATGAATACGAATTTCAAAGGACTTGAGTGACAGCTTCTAAATGTATTAAAAAAATAACGTTAAATGTTTTCTTGTTTATCATTGATCACAGTATAATTAACTAGACTTCTTAACCATTTAGATATGATAATTTCAATTTTAACATGGGATATATTATTCCAAAATTAGGTAATCTTGAAATAGAATTAGCCGGTATTGGCATGGTGTACTGGTTTAATGGTGGTATTGTTGTTCTTGCCACCAAGGTTCAAACCCCATTGAGGTAGTATTGTTGAATGGTTGTATTCCGGTTCATAGCTCCGGTCAAAAGCTAGGCTCCACTATAAGTGACAAAATCCAGCCATTTCCATTCAACTTAAAATCTAGTGACATATCAAACACATTACTGTAAAAAAATATCTCCTCAGCGAAAGATTATCAACAGTCATAATCACATGTTTTCTTGTTCTTGAACTCAAGGAAAACCTCCCACAGAATTTTCATAACTATTAATCTGAAGGCAATAAATCTTTTTTCTGGAACGAAATGCTGTATTACTATCAAGTCACTTTTATTCAACAATTTATTATTTACAAAGCGATCAGGCCTAGCAGATTCATTCCAATTTATAAGCCTTGCCCATAATACAATAAGGTACAGTGATGAATGAAGAGTTCATAGCGTCTCAAAGAAAATATTGTAAAAAGAATTCTTCAATGGTTGCTTGGAAGCAAAACAATGTCTGGTCTAGCCATTGAGGAGAGTAGATGAGGTGTTGAAAATGGCAGCTTTTAGCATTGTTAGGTGTTGATGAATCATGTATACTTAAAGTGTTAGCTATTGGCATATATAATGTTTGAAAGATGGTTGAAAAATAGTCAATTGGTGGAAATATCTCACTAAAATATCTTCATTTGTCATAATTATTATCTAAAATTGTCATTAATTCAAATATAATAGAAAAATTTATCTAAACATTGACCACATGATATTATTTATGAAAATAAGAAAATATATATACATGAGATATAAAGATTTTGAAAAAAAAAAAATTCATAGACAATTCATATCATTTTGATTCATCATTAAGAAGAGAGAGAGAGAGAGAAACTATAAATATAATCCATTTTATGTGCCAACAGAGAAAATAAGGAAAAATACAAGCAAAATACCAAAAGAAAATCAGTTAAGAAAGATTCAAATAATTTATTAACATTGTTGTTATGTTGCAACTAACTCTAGTTGAAATTATGGTACAGATGATTATGTTTTTCCCAACATACCACAAAACTTTATATAGCTAACCTTGTTTCAATTTGAACAGTTGGCCATCTGGCAGAGTTTGTTACATATCTTACACTCAAACCTTTCTATGTTTTTTTTTCTCTATCTATAATATTTGAAAAGAATTAAGAAACCATAAAATGTGCTGCAATTTATTGTCTTAAAATCAATGATAAACAAATACCTTAGGCCAGTAAAATTATATATTAAGTTGAGATTACGAGTAAAAGCTCTTGAATGAAACACATTATGTATCAAGATGGCAGACAACATTTCATGGACTAGAGTTTGTAGGATTCCTCCAGACTCCTTAAACGTCAACAGCTATGGTCATTGGTAATTTTTCATGATTTCCACTGTCTTAACATGATTGCTATGATAATTTGTTTACCAGCAATAAATATACTTGTTTATTTGAAACATAATAAATCAAACACATACAAAATTATCAATCACATGCATTAAAATTTATTAATATTAAAAAATACATTAAAATTGAATGGCTGAAGTGATGAGCCAATCTGACATACTAAAATTAATAATTAAAAAAAAACTTTACACAATTTATTTTTCTCCTTTACAAAAGAGAAACTTTAAAATACTGAAACAAAGTTGTGAGCCAAAGGTGGAATTTTCTATTTACTTGTACTAATCCGAGATTCCTTGCTATGTTACTAAAAAACAGTATCTAATTTTTTATTGACATGCTCTGTACGCAAATTCATAATCCTTACATGTCTATAATACAATTCGTTTACAACAACCATGTTTATTGACACATGGTTACTATCCATTTTAATAAACCCAGCATACATTTTGAATTCGACTCCATGGCATTACATCTTTTAACTTCGCTCTGCAGTCTAAGTACCTCCATTGAAGAGGCTTCCACTGGGACACTGCAAAACTCATCAAAAAGAAAATGCAGAATATCAATAGCTATCAATTGACTTAACTACAGTTTACAAGATTATCAATTCACTTACCTCCATCATCTATTTCCATTGCCATTTTAAAATCTGTCATCATCGTTCCTAACCTCTCCATAACATCTTCTATTTCATAATCTACTTCTCTTGCCATCTCATAATCTCCCCATTGCCCCTTTCTTTTGGCAGGGGATTCATAATCTACATAATCCACTATTCGTTTTCTTTTGCCTCCTGCCATCCCACTCTTGCACTTTTATCACACGATATAAATGTCTCCATGATTTGCTAACAGATTGAAACATTCCGTGCATGAAAATTAGTTTGATTGAAACATTCCATGCATGAAAATTAGTTTGAAGGTATTTTAGAAACTTGCTAAGATTAACCTCGTCTTCAGAGGAGGAAAAAGGCAACAATATCATTCTACTTCTTTCTATCTTAATGTCTTCAAGAGATACTTTGTGATTTTATGTCAGCAATCTTCAAGAGATACTTTTGTATTTTATCTATATTTATTTGATGTGCAGGATTAAATGGTTCATTTAAATTTATACAGGCATCTTATTAATTTTAGTTCACATATATTTTAAATGGGTCATATCATGCAATGAAATGATAAAATTTTAACTTGTAATTGAGGGATAAAACTATAACAGGATAGTTTAATGTTGAATGTTCCGGTTGATATTATTTAGGTCAGTAAATAATTATTATAATAATCTTAAATTTTATTTAAATTAATAGCTTTTACCATATATTTTAGTCAAACATATTATTGGTAAATTTAATTTTAAAATTCAATTAAAATATAATATAAATATTATGTTTTATCTCTAATATATTGAATTATAATTTTCTTATTAAAGATATTGTATAATTATTAAAAAGTTCTCAATATTTTGGATCTAGAATAACAGGGACCAATACTTTCAATATTTTAAAAATAATAATACTTTTTATTTTTATTTCTTTGGGTTTGCACTTTAAGTTTATAGAGGAGAAAATTAAATGTCCTTATAGCTTTTCCCTCTCAATTGATGTTACTTGTGTGAATGACTTTAATGTATAGTTATAGTGTATTTTGGGTTTTTTACTATCCACATTGACCTAACATTTGATCCAATATTTTTTTTTATATCTCACCACTCTTCTCAAAGCAGTTTTAATACATTTCATAGAATATTTTCTATTCTTGAATGGATCACAGTTGTTACTTTATCTCATTGACAAAATCATGAACATGAACACATCCCTTTTTGCACATTTCAAATTTCCAATAGTCCAAGGCTAAGAATCCCATACATGACTATGACCCATCTCCATGTTAATAACAAGGAAGAGTGCACATTGAAGTTGAGGTTGTGGAGACTTTAAAGTCTTTTAGGTTAGTTTTGGAAGTTTTTTGTGCTAGTTTTGCTAAATTGCGGTTGGCTTCGGGCCGGTGGTCAGTGGTTATCTCTGTTTTGTTTGTTGTTAAACTCCTCCTTGTTTTGGAAGTTCTATATGTATCTTCTTGTTGTCAACTTTGTGCTTTTGGGTCCCTCAGAAACTCCTTTTTTCCTTTATCAAAACAAGGAAGAGTGCACATTGTGTTGGATGTATATTTTTTAGCCCTTATTATATTCAAATCGGCCTTGTTTTCTCTAGACAAGCATAGCTCACTTTTTTTCTAACTTTTTAAGCATATTTTATATTACTTTATTGGTGAGTTGGAAACATCTTATAATTCATTTTTTGCAACTATGGTATTGGTTTATTAATTAAATTATAAATCTTTCAATATAGATACAAGGTTCATTTTTCCACATTTACCTAGGACATGATCTTATCCACATCCCTTAATAGTATCAAGCTTTTTCACTTCACAAAATTTGGATCCATGTAGTACTCCTTTCTTGAGACCATTTAATTTCAAGAAAAGTGAGTTTACCATATTTTATATTATTTATAATGGTATAATATTAAAAATTAATTAAAATTTTGCCTCCCCTCTCCTTTATCTTATACCTCTACTCTATTTTTCCTTACATGCATGTATGGTATGTAGGACAAAAATAAGAGTAGTTCTAAAGTATACATAACTAAAATGTATATGGTAGTTAGAGGGTGAGTGGATCCCTATGCAAACCATCTTTAAGAGGAGTGTTCACGTATGCCACATTTACATGAATGGACTTCACCTAAAAGTGGGTCAGTGAAAACTCTTTGATGTGGAATCTATCTAGTGCCATCTCCACCTAAAACCAAATAAATGAAGTTTTTTTAGTATAGCTAAATCCACTTTAGATACCTTGATTTTGGGTAAAATTATATAAAAATATCCCTCTATCTTAGCTTTTTAAATATGTAAATTTTATTTTTGAAATATCATACTTTTTTTATTGTTTATAATCAACATAGGTTTGTTATAGAAGATAATGAAAATTGTTTGGGACTTCAAGAGGTGGAAGTATAAATCATTTATAGACACAAGGAAAATTAGGTTAGATTTCATTATATATGGTATTGTCAACATGTATAGATATTCTTTAAATATTTCACATGTGGTTTACTTTTTTTTCAAATTCATATGGAAATATTTCATTAGACACAAATTATTGAGTAAATTTTCTCATCATTAAAAATTCAACATGAAATAAAAGTTTACAATAATGTGGGTCTTAGAATAAACTTTATAAAACATAGAGTTTATATATTTTTTTTATTCTTATATTTATATTGTATTTTCTAATCCCAATAATTATATTAAAAAAATAAATAATTCTATAAAAAATGATTTCCCTTCATATTTATGGCATTTCAATAAAATACAATAAAATACTATATTCGTTATTTTGGTTTGTGTGAAAATAGATGTATTATGAGAAATGTGTCCAAATTGACAATCATTTCTATTTCAAAATGATATGAGAAATATCATAAGATGAATATAAAATCCTTTTAGGTATTAAGATAATTTATAATTTCACTCTAGAGTAAACAATAATTCAAGACCAAAATTTGAAAAATGAGTGGTGTGAGAGATATTGGAGTTGAGCAAGAATCTCTTGGTTCTCGTCTTCTAGCATGTGATGTCTCTAATGGTTCTACCAGGCAGGGTGTGCTTCCAAAAGGTAGTCACAGGTCTTGTGGGTTGTCACCTGTTGATTCCCCTACTTCTCAAAAAGTACCCTCACTACCAGATTGGAAAGATCTTTTCACAGGTACCAAGAAGGTTTACTCTGACTGTGTATAGATATTGCATTCTGATGAATAGACTACTATAAAAATTAAGGACCCATCAATCAATCATTCCCTAGCTAAAATGAAGAACTCCCTTATCAGAAGGTTTGTGGGAAGGCATACTAACATTGAATTTGTTTGGAAATGGGCATCCTCTTGATGGCCTATTAAGGGTTACTTTTCCATCTTTACCCCCCTAAGGGATTTTAATGTTTCACCTTCACCCTTTAGGAAGACCATCGGGGATTCTAATTGTGGTCTTGACTTCGTCTGCGTTAATGGCACCTTGATTGACCTTTTTGATCATGTGGCGGCGTCTCTGAACTTGGGTGCAGCTCCTAGGGCTTCCCCTAGAAATTTTAGATGAGGAGATTATTGTGGGTGTGGCTAACTCTTTTGGTAAATTTATCTCTTTGGAATATGTCACCAAGGAGCAATCCAAGTAGGTGTTCACTCACTTTTGCATGAGCATTGAACCCAATAAATTGATGCCTTCCTCAGTCACTCTAGAGTCTATGCTTGGTAACTAGTCTCAAGCCATTGAATATAAATTTTTTTCTCTTCTGTCAATTTTTCTCTTTTGTTGGCCACCTCTACAATGCTTTTCCTAAGCAGGTGTCAAAGGTTTCAACTCTCTAATAAGGGAAAAAATAAGTTCTCCCTCCCCCTATTAGGATAGAAGGTGCTCCCTTGATTTTCCTCCTCAATCAGTGTTGGAGTTGGTTTTTCCCTTAGGTCCCAAGATCTCTCGTTCTTCTTTGAATCCTATCCTTGCTCAAGAGGTTGGTATCCCCATGTACCCCTTTACTCATATTTACTCAAAAAAATCCCTTAAGGACTCGCTTAGATAGGTGCAAAATAATCTAGAGTTGGGATCATCGATGATTTTGGTGGGTAAGGAAAAAGCCATGTTAAGAAAATTACATAACATCATTAAGAAGGAAGAAATTTATTAGAAATAGAGGGATATAAATCAATGGATTCGTGAGGGGACAAGCATACAAATCTTTTCGATATGAATTTGGTGTAGTCACAAATGAAGGGCCCAATAAGAACTATCCGGCCCTACAACTTAGAGTTCAACATATCGGAATAACACAAGAGAATATTATGCAAACATAGATCTTTATTGAATTGAAAATATTACTTGCATCATATGCCTCCATAGTTATCAAGCTAATTTTACCTCCATGAGTGAAATTGATGATAAATGTAAATCATGACTTTAATATGTTTGATAGGTGAGTGAAATACTAAAATATGCATTGAGATTTTATTGCTTTTGGAGGAATGATTATGTTTTACGCTAATGGGAAATGCGATGAGTGAATATGTATAGCAATATGAATAGGTTAATGCTTTGATAATGCAAATATATTTCATGTGAATGACTAACTACCTATGTGATACACTAATTTGGATGTAAGAAGGGGTCAAGCCCTCACATATGAGAGTCAAGCCCTCACATATGAGAGGGGAGTATGACTTAGGAAAGGAGCTTGGTCTGGTAACCATAATATTCCTATTTGAGCTATCACACACTCACATCTTAGTTGGTCTAAGTCTAATTAAGATAGTTCAAAAAATGGTAAGTACCTTCTATCAGGGTTTGAGTATGTTTTGTATTGATTTATGGTCTTAATATTTGAATGTTCTTGATTGGGAAAATGTAATTAAGTGTTTATGTCAAGTGAAAGTCCTTATTATTTGTGTGTTCATATCTATATCTATGTTGAGTAGTATATACATTGAATTTATATATGTATATATGTATGAACAATAACTCATGCATGTGATTACATAATATGCATGAGGATATAAATTGTCCATTTATGACATGTATATGTGTGTGTGTGTACAT
Organism: Sequoia sempervirens; assembly: GCA_007258455.2. NCBI lineage: Eukaryota > Viridiplantae > Streptophyta > Pinopsida > Cupressales > Cupressaceae > Sequoia > Sequoia sempervirens. The sequence goes on along the minus strand of VDFB02208813.1, from coordinate 12,754 downwards.
TTTTTGTACATACTCATCAATGAAGAGGAATATATGAGTCAAATAATAATGCATGTACATACATACATACATACATACATACACACACACACATATATACATGTATATATTATATATATGCTTATATAATTGTGAATATATTTAAATATCAAAGAATGTTTCTTTATATATATATATATATATGAATTGTATTATGAAATGTTTATAAGTAAACATAGCGCTAATAAGAATCACAAACAGTATAGGGAAAGGTTGGTACTTAAGCCAACATAATAGGAATACAAGTTGTGCATATATTTAACATAGAAAAGGGAGTTTAAATCAAACACATATTATGGAAGATATGTTTTAGATGAAATGTAAAAATGTTAAACATGTAAAGCATTTTAAATGGCAGCATATGAGGCCATAGTATAAACCTTATGATGAGTGCATAAGTCAGCATTATACTATCCTATGACTAGCACATATTAAGTGATTTGTAATAAGCATAGCACAATGAAATGGCACTGCCTTATATGATATAAAGGAAAAAGCTTAAAGTTGTGCCTAAAGTGCATAAGGAAGAATATGTTAGAGACTTATGTGTTGCGTGCAAGTAAAGGAACTAATGTTTAATTGTTGCAAGTAAAATGAATGCAGATTCAACAATACCAGCTTAGTCTTAACTGTGCATGAGTAAAGGGTGCTAAAATATGAAGGTGGGACTAAAATCTATAGAATTTGGAAACCAATAGAAGTCTTAAACATATGCCATATCCAATTAAATCCATAAGATAAACATAAAACTCAATCAATGCAAAGATGGAAGAAGTTTGTGAGGGGAGTTGACTTGTAAATCAAATATGAAACTTGTAGTAATGCATTGTTGGGCCTTGACTCAATAAAAGAGTCATGTTGTCACAAGAAGGGAGTTGACTCATCAATAGAATTATGGAATTGGAAATGAGAGGACTATTAGGTGAACTGTAATATAAGAGCTTAAATCAGCCACATATCAGCTCAGTCGATGCATTTTGGTTTGTTGTTTGAGTGGTGAAGGATTTTAAATAGCATATTTGTAGCATTACAATGCTCATATTTTAGTATATATAGAGGTGATCTCTCTACCCTTTTTTACACTTCTAATTTAGAATTCTTCATTGTTATTCTATTGTATTTTCTATGTGACAGTATTTGAGAACCTTTGTGAGATAGAGAGTTATTTTGTGATTTTACAATTGTTGAGAGAATTGGTAAGAGGCTAGAGGTTGAAGATAGGTTGAACTTAGAAGAAGTAGCAAGTTGGTTGGTGGAATTGAGCTAGAGAGGAAGTAATATCAAATGAAGCATTTAATACAAGAATGCTAATTTCTATTCCTTATTATTTTATGTTTGAAAGGTTATTTGCTTATGAAAGCCTTTGTTTGGAAAGGAAGTTTTAAATGAATGATAATCTTTTTTTTGAACATGGATTATTTCCTAGTTTCAATTGGATAATCTTGTGTGGTTCTTGGTTAAGTCTTGAATTGGTGAAACCTTTTTATTTGGGAATACTTATATATACACTAAATTTTGGAATCTAAGTGGCTATGTTGTTATTGGAACTATACTTAGTTTATTAAGACTACATATGTTGCATAAGTTGTGAAGTATGGAGATTAATATACATTAAAGTGTTATCTTGAAATTGTTATAGATTATGAGGCTAGGTTAACCTTTGGGGATAGTGAAGTTAGTAATATAATGAGAATGATGCATGATAAACATGTCGTCATTGGTAGGATGTGATTTTATGCCAACCATGATTGATATTCTATACTTGATTGATTACTCATCTCTCCTTAAAAGTAGGAAGAGAGTATTTTCCTTGGGGTTAGGGTGTATACTTGATTATTATATCAATATTCAACATTAGGGTTGAAAAATGTACTTTCTAATTATGTTATTTTCTTATTTTTTGATTAAGAGTCTATTCCTATTCACAAAATTCAAGAAGAGGACTCACGTTAGATAGCAAACCAAATCTGTCATGAGAAGAGGACTTGTAGGTGTAGAAGCACAAACTCTTCTCAATCTAATGTCCTACAGATTATATACAAATATAGTGAAAATTATAAACATGTGAATATTTGAGGTATATTGAAAGATAGGTTTTATGATTTGTTTATGATCACTTGATCATTACATCACATTTGATTGAAACCCTAGGTTGGGAATAACCTATTTGGTTGGATTGTTTACTTGATTATTGAACATGAAGTAAATAAGTTGGGAATAACCTATATTATCTGATTGATCATTTGATTTTTGATTATATCTTTAATTGAAGTCATTTATTGTTGAAGATTATACTTTTCATTGTAAGTTATTGATGAGATTATACTTTTGTTTGAGGTATTTTATTGTTGGCATCCTACTTTTGAATTGAAGTCATTTATTGATGAGATCATAGTTTTTGAAATAGAGTCACTTAATGATTGTAGCATTATGTTCATCAATGTAGATAACTTGGCTATTCTTGGGGTTAGAATAATTCATGTGAAAGGTTGTAACCTAGTTATTCAATTTGTTATGTCATCACTTCGTTTTTAGATAGAATGTGTGTAAAGAGTATGAATAGTCATAAACCAAATCGGCCTAGAGAGGTGGGTGAGTGTGTGACCTCCACTCTAAATTCTAGGTGATGAATACTTTTTTCCAAATTAGTGTAAGTTGCCACTATTTACACTGTCAGTTCACTATGATCCAAGTTTACATACTATTACCCCAAAATTTGAACTTGAAAATTTTCAAATTTTAGTACAATTCCTTACATGCCTTTGAGCTTGCCAAGTCATGAAAATAATTAATTTTCAAAAATCTATGCTAGTTGGTGCAAATTCCTCTCCTGCGCATGATTTTATCTCCACTACACCTAATTTGGCAAGTTTTCATGCTCAGATGCCTCATTGTTTGTAAGATTTCCAGCTTCACTTTTTCTCATTGGTGATTCACAAATGAGCCCAAAATTCAATTTTTTGGTTGTTGGAGATTAAATGGTTTCTAGGTATTGCTCGGGGCAGTCAAATCTTCATGTTGTCCAAATTTAATGCAAAACTAAGCTGTTGTGCAAAGGATATGGAGGTTTTTCGTTTTTAGCCAAAGAATAGTTTTGAAAAAATAAACAGAGGCATTATTTAATCAGATCCAGGTGGCGTTCAATTTAAGTATACAAGTATTTCCTATAATACTTCTCCTAGGGGTTGGAAAGACGAATGAAATATATTACAATTGAAGTTCATTTCTTATGTGCCTCATGATTTGAAAGTTAAAAGTCTCGTGATTTTAAAAAAATTAAAGACTTTATTTAGTAAAGTCAAAGATTCACGGTGATTTTAAAATATTTACCAAAGGATTCATATTTAAAAGCTATGGATTTATAAATATTGGACTCCTCCTGTTGTCAGACATATTATAAATTTTGAAACCTAAGATATTCCCGACTCTTTGTTGTCGGGTGTCCTCAAGGTTCTCTAACTTCAAAAGGGCGCGACTTCAAGGTTCTGAAGTTTCAAATACACCCGACTTCCCGACATATCGCGACACATATGGAAAATGTGGAAGTATGGACACGACGCAACAATTATTTGACAAAGCGCCTCGAAGAAGCTTTGTCTCATGGAATGCAATCAATGCAGGAACAATCGAGCTAAAATGAAGACTAGATGACTACACTTATGGGTCAGTTGAAGGCTTTGTTCTATTTGCTCGAACATCATGGCGACAATCTTTGCAGGAAAATCCCGCCCCAAGTCAAGGAGAAACACGGCTGATGGCTTAGAGGCAGACGGGATGCCTTGTGGAATACTTTGGAGCTTGTGTATTATTAGAAACATTAGACCTTCATTCTGATCAGCTTATATGGTAATCGAAGAGGACATACAAGTTGTTGACTATAAAATTTCAAACGAAATAAAAAAGAATAGCCTTCTTGTCATTAATAAGGAGGCAATTAAATCTCTCATGGCATCCATTAGAGAGAACAGACTGAAAGAGGCGCTACACATTTTTCTCTTGGCACATTCCCATGGCCCATCCCGTAAGGCCACATTCATATATTAAGGTGGACACTTGAGTTTTGCTTGGTTGATACTATATCTCTTTCAGCTTGTTGGAGTTTGCTATAGAGTTCTCACATCAGTTGTTGTTGTAGTTTCTTTGCTCTTGCATTCAGGTGGCATAAATTTAATCGATGGGACTTCTTGGCATATAGATCACTCCATTATGTTGGCTCTACTTTTGTCAGAAGTTCCATGTCCACTAGAGGCCAATCCTTCGTGGGGATGGTCATTTTATAGTCCTTGGGACTTGACCTATCTTCAAAAATCTCAGAAAAAGCAAAGATTATATGAAAGTGAAGTTTACCGGGTCATGTTGAGAAGTTACCATAATGTTTTATCTGTCACAACACCTACTTTTCGTTTGATCATTTCCAGGCAGAAATTAGGCTTGTCAGATACTTTACCTTATTTGAGAAATGAACTCTGTGACAAACTTGACGCTTTAAAGGAAGAAATGTGCAAAATTATATCTAATGGGCAGAGTCATCAAGTTCTAGAGAAATTTCCTCCTACATCAATGGGTATCACTTATCAATTACAACGCTACCAAGGACAGGTCAAAATATTGAACGTTTTGATAAACGAGGTCAATATTACTTGTCATCATAAAATTCTATATATAGTTCCTCTGTAGAAGAGAGATTCTGCCAATTGCAGGAAAAAAATGTTAGTCATTAAAATTTGTAGTGACCACACACTATTTTTTGTTTGAGAGATCAATAGGGTCAGATAGTTTAAAATGATCTAAGCCACTCAAAGGTGCCTTCTGAGAGCTCTGAAGTGACAAGTGGATGGGAATGTTTGCTGCTACAAGCTGTTAAAATTGTGCTCTCCTGATGGTTTCTGATGGATTGGAATGTTGAGACTATCAGCAATGCTTTAGCCACATAGAGTTACATATCTCCCGTCACTCATTAAAAATATGTGCCCAAAGATTATATCTCATTCTAAGGCCCTTAATAACATTTTAATTCTTTAATGAATTAAATATTATTATTATATCCACGAGAAAGGGAAAACTTCCCCATTTTGTAATCAATTACCAACAAAGAAGCAGTTACAAAGAAAAAGAAGCAGAAAATCAAACCCAAGAAATGGTTGAAACGTAGAAGCAGTTACGGGAATTGAAAGGCTCCCGGGAATGAGTTTATAAATATGTAATTGGTAGATATAGAGGGGATATTTTTCTATCTTTTTTTCGGCTATTCGGAGAACAAGGGAAGTAGGGCAGTATTATTTTCTTTCACACAGTTTTGTTATGTAGCCAGAGAGTCTTTGAACTCATGTGAACATTGAAGATATAAAGGAAATATTCAGAATCTGTGTATTTGTCAATGTTTTCCCTAGATTACAAGCGGACTGTGTTTTTTTGTAATTACACTTCAATGTTTATCTATTATGACAGGTTGTGTGTATGCTTATTTTATACGTTGAGGGAAAATTAGCTGCTCATTCTTTTCTTTTTCTCACTCGTGGGTGTGGGATATGAACTGTTTGTCATTTTCTTGCATCTACTTCATTCTAAAATTAATTCATCACATTTGTGTCATAGTTATGCACGATTGTTAGCTTTCTTTTCTGCTTTCTGGTCAAAAGCATACCCTATTTTCTCATTCATTGCATATTTTTTGAAGGTAGCTACACCTTGTAAAATAAGTAGAGAGCATTTGCAACTATCATTGCAAGTGTCTTAACTGTTGGTCAGGCTATCACTGTTATGGGAAAATGGAGTGTAAACTAAAGTGACAAATCTGCTAACCAACAGATTTTTGGCGACTCCGCTGGGGAAAGAATCGAAGTGTTGGTGTCTTCTTTCCTCAGAAATTTGAAGGTGTCTCCCCGAGGACGGAGGTTGGCAGCTCTGTGAGATGAAATGCACTCATAAAAAATTTTGTTCCAGCAAAGACCTATGCCGATTTAATTTTCAGAATTACTTTATGGCGTTGATTTCTTCCCAGCCATGGGGAAATCATTTTGGTCCTCTTTCTTTGCCTATATACTCACCATTGCCTGAAGGATCAAGAAAGTATTTTCCAAAGTTCAGTGGAGAAGGTTCTCAAGATGCTAAAAAACACATTCTGGCTTTCACAGTTGCCTATGTCATCTTGGGGGTAAGTGAAGAAGATGTTTTTATCAAATTATTTATTGAATCTCTTATTGGACCCGCTACAGATTGGTTTTGTTATTTGAAAGATAAGTGCATAGCTGATTGGGATTCTTTGAAGAAGAAGTTCTTAGCAAGATATAAAGAGCATGGGTCGATGTTGTGTAAAGGATAAATGGTTTGTCTTGCATAGGGGGTTGTAAAACAAGTGGAGTGGAAAGATAATCTTTCAAACTCTCAAAATCCAGTTTACAATCCTCATTCCAACTAAACTAAACCTCTTTCTTAAGGAGATGTGTCAAAGGTAATGTTTGATTTGTTAAAGATGATATGAAATGATGGATAGCTTAAATTCTCGGACTTATAAATTACACAATTGAGAAATATTTCCAGGAGATGGCATGCTAACTATAGCATCAATTTTATTTGTGTCCACCTCAATACCTCTATCAGATATGATAAAACCTAAAAGTTTTCCACTATCTACACCAAAGACACATTTTTTTAGATTTAGTCTCATGTTGTATTTTCACATTCACTCAAAGATCTTTCAAAGGATATTTACATTGTCTTGTCGAGTTAAGGATTTGGCTAGAATATCATCAACGTAATCTTCCAAAATCGTATGTATGTAATCGTGAAATATCAATGTCATAGCTCATTGATATGTTGTGCCCACATTCTTTAATCCAAAAGGTATCATTACCCAACAAAATGTTCCCCAAGTAGTTGTAAATGTTGTTTTGTATTGATCTCGAGGATTGATAAAGATTTGATTGTATCCAGAGAATCCATCTATGAATGACAACAAAGAATGTCCCGCAGTCGAGTCCACTATCATGTCAATATTAGGAAGGGGAAAGTCATCTTTTAAAGATGCTTTATTCAAATCATGAAAGTCCGTACACATCCTAATATGATTATCTGATTTTGCAACTACGACAATGTTTGAGATCCAAGGAGAATAATCTATAGGTTGTATAAAAATAGCTTCGAGGAGTTTTTCAATATTGTTCTTGAATAGTAAGGCTATCTTAGGATTCATCTTTCGTATCTTTTTTCTTACCAATTTAACATTTTCAACAAGGAATATATTGTGTGTCACTATCTTAGCTTCAATTCCCAACATATTTGAATAATTCCAAGTAAAAAGTTTGGAAAAGTCATCAAACAAAGTTGGATGGTCTTCTTGTTCATTTCATCAAGGCACTTTCCTATCTTAATTATTTTCTCTTTATTGTTAATTTCCATCAATATGTCAATTGTATGATCTCCTAAAGGAAGTGTGTTTTGTTTCAGAAATGTAGGGTTGTATTCTTCGTTGTTCTTGTCAATCTCATTACTTTCCTTTTCTCCATCTTTTTTCTTGGCACTAAGCATAGCACACGTAACCCATTTCTTTTTAGGAGTAGGTGATTTTTCATAAAATCCTAGCATTTCTTTTAAGGCTTCATCATCTTTCAAGTATTCCCATAATGCTTCACAAGTTTTATCAATCAATTTTGGATGCTTCAAGGTGAGAGTTATTTTAGGATTACACATGATGGTGTTGATATTTAGCGAGGGTCTTTCCGTTGCTTGTGTTATCTTAGAAGGGCAATATGCCAAACCACTTTTTGTTTCTTGTGTGTTAGGCTCTATAGGAACTCCGATACCTTGTTCTTTCTTTCCACATCCTTTTCCACTATACCCAATTTGTTTCATGAACTCACAACCTTTTCCATAAAGTCTCTCCATTTCTTTTAGGTTTGGTGGTTGTTGATATTCTATCTCATTAAAGTTTTTGTATAGCTTGTGTCTTCTTCTAGAGTAGATGAGGTAGATTCTTGTGAGTTTTCATCTAAGTTTTGCATTGACATCACCATTGGTTGCTTTTGTTTTTCATATTCTTTTCTTGTGATTAGATATATTCTCTCATAAAAGAAGGTGTGAACTCTAAGGAACCCCAATCATCTTCCAATAACTTTGACACTGTTTCCATCTCTTGTTTTTCTTCTTTCATACATGTTCTATTTTTTATGTTGGAATTAATGTGTTTAGAGGACTTGTTGTTCCTTTTTCAACTTGTAAGAAACTTCCAAGATCGAGGTCTATTTTAATTTGGTATACTTTATTGTTATAGACATACTTCATCATATGATGAAGAGTTGAATGTACCACATGCATCTCATAAATCTAAGGTTACCCTAAAAGAAGATTATAAGATTATTGGGCATGACATGAATAGGAGTTTGCAAGGTAGCCTTCCAACTATAATAGGTAAAGCAATTACACCAAGTGGTTGCTTTCCTACATTGTCAAATCATTGAATTGAAAAGGAATCAAGTTGAATTCTTGCTTTATCCATGCCTAGTTTATCCAAAAGGATCACACTACACACATTAAGAGCAGAGCCATTATCAACAAGGATTTTTTTATTCCCCGCACATCATAATTAGCTATTATCATGAATGCATCATTTTTCTTTCTCATTTCCAAAGGAGGTAGCTCATGTTGATGAAAGGTAATTTCTACATCAGCTATATTCATTCCTTGTATTAGAGCTGCCACATCATTTGCATTTGTACAAAAAGGAACCACTACTTGTTGCAAGGGGGTTTGAAGCATAGTGTGATAATTGGGTGAATTCTGAATTAGGTATCATAGGGATATCTTTGTAGGAGTATTCTTAAGTTGTTCAACAAGATCATACTCCTTTCCACTATTTGAAGGCAAATGAGGAGTGCTAGGCAAGATGGGTTAGGAAAAAGTAAAGATGTAGTTAGTTGTTTTGGTTGCGGATTGTTTCTAGTGTTATATGTATGAGCAACATTTTGGTATTATACCTTGATTGCTGGAAAACATTGATCTTAGGTGGTTCAAGAGTGAAAATGGGTTTGTTTTGAGTTTGAAATTTGTGTGAAGTATGGTAAAGAATAAGTTGAGGTTGAATCACGTTAACTTCTCTTGGTTTCGTCTTGTCATAACAAGCCTTAGTGGATGAACTTTGTGAGATGAAATCCTCAAGGGCTTCATCTAACATGTAAAATTCATCACTACTAAAAGGCTTGAGGGTTAGGTTAACTTGGAAAAAGAGATTTGACATACTCAAATAACTATGCTTTCTCCAAGTGGTTCATTGGTTTGTAGGTGTTTTTGGTTTTTTTTTAATGAATTCCAAATGTAGTCTAATCTAATTGAACTATGAACAAATACTAGAAATGAAAAGTACAATAATGTAATTTTGTCCACAAATGAAATATGTCTAAATTGAGCCAGATCTAATGAAATTCATGAAATAGAAACTCAATAAACAAAAACAAAAATCTAATGACAACAAATAGGAACACAGAAACAAAGTTTTTAATGTTGTAAAATACAGTCTACAATATGAAATAGGACTAAATCACCCAAAGGGGTGTATGAGTCCCAATCAAGGTTTTTTGAGGATCTGAACAGTGAATAATAGTGAGCAAAAAATACCCATAAATCAAAAAAATATCCTATACTAGGACTAAATCACCCAGAGGGGCATATGAGTCCTAGTTTAGGGTTTTTGCACCATTTTTAGTAATTTTTTTGTGAATTTTATGATTTCTATTAAATTTGATGATATCTAAGCTAAGTGTAAATGCATATTTTAACTCAATTTTAGTGAGTGCAAGAGAAAAAAATGCAACCTATATGTACTTTCACTAATGCACTATTTAGAAACCCTAGATGCCAATTAACTAATGCAAAACCTAATGCAATGTTAATGAAAGCTAGATCTAGGATGATGATGCACTCCAAATCAGAATTAACATGTTCTAAATACAGGTTCACCAAAAATAAAACAATGGAAATAGGATGGGGGTCTACCTTTGAGGAGATAGTGTTCTTATTTCACATTCTTGTTTCACTCAAGGAAACCCTAGAGATCTCAATCCAAGGATGGAATGAAGGAAAGAGATATGCGAAAGGTTGTCCTAGGGTATGATTAATGACTAAAGAGGGGTTCATCACCAAGCTAGGGCTTGGAAAGACTAGTAACATGCAAGACCTAATCTCAAAACTAATGATATCCAAAACTTTAACAAATGACCTATAAACAAATGTAAACATAACAGAAAGCTAGGAGAACACACAAGTGCACCTAGAAACCTGAATGTGCTTGGAATGAACTCTAAAATCTTGAAAATGTAGACTTTAGGGAACATAGGGACTCATATACCAAGTTGGGCATATCAATCCCAATCTAGGGTTTTTGGGCTGAAATAGGAATCTAACAGTGTTGACCCAGAATCTTCATAAATCTAGAAAATTTCCTGTAGTGGGACTCATACGCCACTTGTGGCATATTAGTCTTGTTTTTCTTTTTAGAAATTCAAATTCTAGATCTACTCGCTAATCCCTGCTCTTTCTTCCCAATTTGATTTCTGGATTTGAACTTGTAAAAAGACCTACAAAATAGAATATAGTGTCAATTTGCTTATGGGGGGTTTGCCTTGGTCAAACCCCTAGTTTAGTAATTAAACCTTGATGGAAACAATGGATCTTGAAAGTAAATGTGCATACAAAACCTAATAGCAAGTGTCTCTAAGATTAGGAAATATGAAATGTAATGCAACCCTATTCTAATGTGCTAGAATGAGATGCATGAATGAAACATGAAGATGAATGACTCACTTTGGGAGATTCCTAATCACCCTAATAAGCCATAATGAATGAATGTACCTTCCTTAAGATAAAAGTAGAGTGATAATGGAGGATGGAATCACTTAGGAAACAAATCATTAGGCTTGGCTTGATGGCTAGTTGCATCTCCCCAACCTAGAATCCACCATGATTCACCATAGGCGACCATAATCAATCCTTGAAAATGATAGATCATGAATGAAAGTGAGCTTGAATACCTTCAAGAACACTATAATGTTACTCCATGACTTCAACCTTGCTTTCTACTTACTCTTGAATGATCTTGTGAAAGAATGTTTGAGTGCTTGTGAATGCTTAGATCTTGAATTGCTTTTTCTAGATGAAAATAATGAGTTAGAAGCTTGTTTATATAGATATTACACCTAATTTACCATTTATTAGATCTCAAAAGTTGACATCAACCAAAATCTTGAATTAAAAACTTGAATTTCCCACTCAAACCCTAAAAATGGGTCACATGGGACTCATACACCACTTGTGGCATATGGGTCCCACCTAGGGGGACCCATATGCCCAAGGCAGCATATGAGGCCCACCCTAGTTTTTCAGGGTGGGACAAACATGGGATGTTAGAAAATTTAATGCTTTTGTTGATTTTGTCAGGATTTTAATTTAAATAAGCCTTGAGATCCGAAATAAAGGGTCTTATGGGCCTATTAATGATGACTTAAAGGTTATTTAATGCAAGGGCACTAGAATAGGTCCAAATTAAGCAAGAAATTGTACTATCTCCAAGAAGGGAGTACAATTCCCATTTCCATAGGAATGAATGAGAGAGTGACACTTGTCAACCTCTCATTCAAGGGATTCAACCTAGAATCCCTATTTATCTCCTATTTGAAAAATGGGAGAGGGTTCTCCTCTTTTTAATATTTGGAAGGTTTTCTTGAAGGTGAGAGCTTTTGTTTTTGGAGTTTTTTTGCTTGGATTGGGAAGGGAATTTGAGCAAGTTGGAGTCAAGAACTACTCCTACAATCAATTTACGCATTGGTCAAATCTTGAAAATGTAAGTTTTCTTATCTCATGTGTTCTTATGCTTAAAGGAAATTTTATGAGATTTATGTATTGTGAATGTGCATTTTGTGTATTTCTTTGAGTATGATGGTGTTGTGTATTGTTATGATTATGGGTTGTGAAGGTCAAGCTTACCCTATGGGAAGAGCAACGTTAGTGTGTGGGGAGAGGGGTAGGACCCTTCTTGGAAAGAAAATTCCTTGTTAGAAAAGGAGAGGATATGTGTGGGTATTAGTACCCTTAAATGGTGTAGTGGCCATGCGACTTGTGTTGGAAAGAGATTTGGAGATAAAAGGGCTTGGTGAAATAAAATTTTATTGAGATATATATTTTCTTCCCACTTGGAGAGTTTTCCACTCTCTCTCCCATAGTGAACCTCAAGTTGGGGTTACAAGTGTGTGTAAATCCTTGGGTGGGGATAGTTTTGTGAGGTAATTTTGGAATAGTTTCATTGTGTGTGCAAGTATGTGAGAAGCCTCCACCAAAATTTTTATAAATGCATATACTTGCTATAAATGAAGAAATTTTTTAATTATTTTGTTGCAATAAAATAAACTAATAGTCTTGCAATAAAAGGTATGTCATCCAACTTTTCCTTTAAAATAAATATATGTTATTTGGTTAAGGAAATTGTGCATTTTTGTGTTGGAATTACGCATAGGGTAGCCTATTTTAAAGAAAGGAATGTATTACTTTGGATTTTATATAATGTAAATACAAAAAGGAAAGGAAGAAAAAATAGTGTTATTTCACTTTCAAAAGAAAAATAGGTATTTTGTTTGAATGAAGAAAGAATATACTATTTCCTACAAGAACGAGAATAAAATGAATATATTACAGTTATTTACTATGTCTTCTTCAAATTTGCATGCAAAGG
>VDFB02208812.1:0-14105 GCA_007258455.2 Sequoia sempervirens | reverse complement strand
ATCATAAAATTTTGAGCTTATACAATTAAATAATTTTGGATTTAATGACAAAGTTGAATTCTAAGTTTTATTTAATGTAAAAATTCGATGGAGTAGTTTTGCAATAGTGGGCCAACGTACACTGTTGTTTCGCGGGGACTGAAAACAAATCTTGGAAAATATCTGAAATAGCATCATTGTGTGTATGTTTTATGGAATAAAGGAGTGAATGATGTTGACGCTCATGACTTAAGATTGTGACATTAAGTGAGCTGCATTTGATTCTAGTGAAAATGTTCCTTATTTCTCGCTTTTGTTTATGGTAGAAATGGCTAAGGCTAAGTGTCAAACATATGATACATCCAACGGAAAATTAATATGCTAAGGACCATTGCATTGTATTGTATTTGTATGTTTGTTGGTTTGGTTATGTCGTCTTAAAAATCATTGTTATATATATATATATATAACTACCTAAAAATATATATTTAATTAAAAAAAGTTAAATATAAATTTAAAGTAATAAAAATATAAGAATATAAATAGTTGATTGTAATAAAATATTATAATATGATATGTTAAAAAATTAGTCTTTAGCAATAAAATAATGAATTTTTAATAACAATTTAAACAAAAATAAATGATTAAATAAAATCAATCCATTTTGATTTGATCCCTAAAATGATTATTTTATATTATTACCTAAATTAGTGATGTGTAGAACATAAAATTTAAATGTTCTGAATAATACATATGAATATCTAGGAGCCATCTAAAATAATACTCTTACCTTCCAACGAAAAATTTGTAAAGGGTAACATCTAAATGATAAATCATCAAAGCATCATAATGTATGACTAATAACAAGTTTTCAAAATGTCAAAAAAATTTCTTCTTTCACAAATTATTGATGGGTTTAGTTACCTCTTGCATTCTCAAAGTTTTTAAGTTGCACATATATGAAAAAACATATACACATTTTCCTTACATAAAATTTGCATTCTACACATTCAAATAATAATTTTTTAAAATTGAGAATAGATATTCAAATTATGATTTGAGTTATTCAATATAGAATTACTTGAAGAAGTTCAAATTTCTAGTTAGGTATAGTGTAATGAAAGATTTATCTACACTCCAAGATCTTTGGAATGAATTTATCTAATTATTTGAACTCCTTAGAAGAACGATCCTTCAACAAACATGTATGGAAGTTGATGTTCAATGGTATTTCATATTTAAATAAATTAAAAGTCAAGAGGGAAGATGAATTTTTATGTATGAGAAAAATATTGACTTATTCCTCTAAATATATGACTTTTACATGTTTTCATCCCTTAATGTTAGGACTATGTGATACTCACCATACAAACCTGGGACTATGATAGTTTATTTTATTATCTCAATAATTAGCTATGTTATTTTATCTTCAAGAATCATAGAGAGTGTAACTTGGATCCTCTAAATGAGGAAGGGATAAATATTTCATTATTATTCTTTTATTGACCTAAAAAATGTGTTGTAAGATGTTATTGAAGGACCAGGCATGCAATTTGTCATATTTGAATAATCTTTTCAAAGAACATATATATTGTCTTTGATAAAATCTTATGAGAACACATAACAACAATACTAATTATATGTAAGAGAATATTTTTGATTGATATGATGATTATGGAAAGCTATAATAAATTCCTTACAAAATGAGAGTTACATAATATTACAAGAGATTATGTGTTGATGATAAAATTTATAATCTCCTATGTGTGAGCTATATGTTTGGATATTAATGGACATTTTGGGTGCTTAAAATGGGTACATGCTTTTATCACATGGTTACAACATAATTTATGGTATCTTTTATTAAATCTACCTATATATTGAGGCCTTGCAATAATGAATTGTAAATTTTATATTTTTTAGTGTTACATGATATTGAAATGATGTTCAAATTAAGGGTATAGTTGCGTTGATTTACTCTTCCTTCAATAGATTAATACAATCTTATAGTATCTTTGGTGTTGGTTTTGTAACTCCAAAGAGATTTTTTGATGTGTATTGGTGTTCTTGTGGTTCACATGTTTCTATTTCTATTGTGTTTTTTTTTATTTCTATATATATTATATAAATAATAATGAATTTTAATATTTAAGGCCCAATAGTTTTTTTTTTTTTTTTTAATCCTCACTTATATTATCAACATGAGGTATTATAGTGATATAAAAGAATAAATTTTGAAACCCATAAAATTTTACCTAGATAGCCAAAGGATCCCATTTTTACATGAAGATATTTTAAAGTTTTAGATCCCCACAAATTCATTATTCCAATTATGGACTATTTGAAGAAACATTGGGGCCTAATTAGACCATTTAGAGCCTCAAAATTGTATATTAGTGCTACCTTTTTATCATTTTAAAGTGTTATATTTTATGGGTTTGTATACACATATAAACATGGATTTCAATTAAATCTTGAGATATATTAGAATATTTAAAGGATATGGAATGAATAATATTTCATTTGTGTTGAATACAAAATTGTTAAAAATAATACATTACTAAATTTAGTAGTTTTAGTTTCTCTATGATGTTTTTTGGTTTGACTACTTTGTTTTTTTTGATAAATAAGGGGCCGAAGCCGAAAAGATTGTATTAAAATTAAAAGTATAAGGATTTACAAGACTTAAAGCCTCAACAGAAGATAGAACAAACATAATCATGACATAAGTTTCTCCTACTCTTAGTAACTCCACAAATAGGAATTCTTCAGGCCTCAAATTTATTGAAAATGTGACCAAACTATCTTCAGCCCACAAAATCAGCTAAGCAAGCATGAATCCTGTAAAGAAGAGGAGGAACAACATAGGTATAGTTAATGTTGAATCACAACGGGTGACCTGCTCTTATGATGATGGTGCATCAACCTCATCCTCTACCTTGCCTTTGTCAACTAGAGCCATTATGCATCAAATAAAGCATCACAATGCTGGGAATAATCAAGTAACATTGAATACAGGGATCATAGACCATTTGAATCCACAAGATGACAACATGGAAGGCATTTTTAAAGCAACCATGATAAATAATACAGTTGTTCCTCAATACACTTATTCCTTTCCTTTAGTTCAAACAGTTTCTCAGCACATATGAGCCCCATAGTGTATTAAACAATTTCAACAATACTGATGTGCCTGCTAAACAACTCTTTGTAGATAGATTGAATGAACTAAATGGGAGTTCAAATACTAAACAACAACTTCAACCATAGACCAGTATGAATCAAGCAGATCATGAAACTATTACAATTCATGGTGAAGCAAGTGCAGTATTTGGACCACCTTTGATAGTGAACAACAATTCAAATGAACTCTATGGAAGTATAGCTGATTGGAACAGGGATGGACTGACTTTCTACGACATCCTTCCAACACCATCTGACTATTTCTATGGCATCCTTCCAGCACTCTCTGACTGACTTTCTGCAACATCCTTCCAACACTCTTTGACTGTCTTTTCGTGACATCCTTTCAGCACTCCCTGAATCTTTGCAAATGGTGTTTGTAGTAGCCACTGTTTCCTTCTCTGCCTTCTTACTTGACTCTCCCCTCTTAGAATCCTAAACGTCTCTCTACTCTTCCTCTCGGATGTCCTTTAAAACCTTATCCACATAAAGCCTTGCTCCTCATGGAGTTATCTATTTAAGTGTCATTCCATCATCTCCCATATTTGCCAATGCATCTTCCATTGTGTTGCCTTCTCTATAAATATGGTTAATCGTTACATTTTCAAACTTATCCATCAGATTTATTGCTAAATCTAGTAAAGATTGTAATTTCCAGCTCAACACTTTCTTAGCTCTTATTGCATTTACCACAATAGCCAAATCCCCTTCAATTTCTACCTTTTCCAAGTTCAATTCTATGCAAAGGGATAGCCCTAACACTAGAGCCTTAAATTATGCCATGTTGTTTGTATCAATCTCCAATGGTTTTGAGTATCTTGCAATAGTTTTTCCCTGCCAAGAGTGAATCACACCACCTGCTCCTGATGGACCTGGATTCCCTCTGGATGCTCCATCAAAACTCAATTTGAACCATCCACTATTTGGAGGTCTCCATTTGCAATTTTCTCTATTTTGTTTGCTGACTTGACACCCTTTCCCAACAACTTGAGGAGTTTTTAGACCAAACCAGTTCTTGAACATACTATCATCCCAACCTGTATAAAATTTTGTTTTTTTGCTTTGGGCATGAATTCTCAATTCATTGTTTCCACAATGACAGCTTCAATCTTAATCATAAGCATTTCTATCTCCATGGATTTCCCTTGAAATACTCTCCTATTTCTCTCCTTCCATAGTTCCCATATCAAAATTGAAGGAGAAATGATCCAAAAATTTCCACACAAGCTGTCCCTAAAAAGAATTGGCCAAGATTTGAATAGTGTGAATATATCATTTGGCAATGTTGATATCCAACCAAGTTTAGCACAAAGCCACTGCCAACATTCAAGGGAAAAGGGGCATGTTAGAAGCAAATGGTTGACATTCTCCTCACTATTGTAACATAGTGAGCATCTTGAAGGACCCTGATAACCAATTCTTTTAAACCAATCTACTGTCAAAATTCTACCTTGCAATGCTGCCCATGTGAAGATGCCAGCCTTTGGCATGCACACTCTATTCCAACATAATTGGATAGGTAACTGGGTTTTGGTTCTTTCTTGCTTCCTAGATGCTATTTTATAACCATCCCTCACATTATACTAGCCTGATTGTGATCCATGCCAAATAATCTCGTCCCCTTCCTGCTTAAACAAAATAAATTTGTCATTTAATACTTGTCTAAGGTTATTAATCTCCACCAATGGTATGTCAAGGTCTTCAAATTGTTTCCACTCCCATTTGCAAGCTTGGTTATTGTCTGATAATATAATGTAGTCACTTACATGAATACCCCATTTGTCTGAACAAATTTGGCTAATTTTGTCCGTGTCCATCAAATTACTAATAATAGGGTAACCTCCCATGAGTCATTCCAAAATATTGCTTTCTTCCCATCCTTTACATTCCATGATATATGATTAAGTATAATATCACTAGATTTAGCAATAAAGTTCCAAATACGGGACCCCCTAGGAAAATTTGTGACTCTTAATGCCTCTTCACTATTTAAGTTAGTGAGGTATTTGCTTCTAATGATCCTAACCCATTTGAGGTGTTGTTCCTTATGTATTTTCCAGAATAGCTTAGCCCCAAGAGCCTTATTCTGCCATAACTAATTTTTTATACTTGTGCCTCCACGCTCAATTGGGTTGCAAACCTTATCCCATCCAATCAGAGCAAACTTCTTTTTTTTGTGTGTGTGCCTTGCCAAAAGAATTTTCTCAACTTCTTCATCAAGGCCATGTACACTCCACTTGGTATTGAAATGTAGGACATTAGATAAATGGGAATGGCTGATAGAGTTGCTTTCAACATTATAATTCTCCCTGCCCATGATAACCACTTTGATTTCCATGACTCCATTCTCCTATCAATCTTTTCCCCGATTGGTTTCCAGGCTAAGGAAGATCTCAAGGATTTATGTACTGGAATCCTTAAGTAAGTGCATGGAAGTCTACCTTCCTTAAAACCTAATAAACTTAGTATTTGGTTTTGGACTCTTGTTTTGACATTAAAAAAGAAAATTTATGACTTCTTTTTATTGACTACTTGTCTTGAGGCCTTAGCATATATTGATAGCAACCTTTTCATCTGTAAGGCCTCTCCTCTACAACCTTTCCCAAAGAGAACTATATTATCTGCAGACTGCTGATGTGTGATTGGTTGAACCAAAGATGTCACCTCCACTCCTATGATATAACTAGATCTTTGAAGGTTGCATAACTTCCTACCAAGAGCTTCAACCATGATGATGAAAAGGCAAGGAGAAAGTGGGTCTCCTTGCCTAATTCCTCTTGAACTTTCAAAAAAACCACATGGATTCCCATTGATTAGGATGGAGAATTTTGGGGTAGAAATGCAGTGAAATAACAAGTTTATCCATGATTTGCAAAACCCAAACCCTTCCATGCATTTGGATAAAAATCTCCAGTCTACTTTATCATATGCCTTTTTGATGTCTAGTTTTATTATCATACTTGGCTGCTTATTTTTTTGAATAAAATGAATTGCTTCTTGAGAAATTATGGATTATTTGAAGAAATATTGGGGCCTAATTAGACCATTTAGAGCCTCAAAATTGTATATTAGTGCTACCTTTTTATCATTTTAAAGTGTTATATTTTATGGGTTTGTATACACATATAAACATGGATTTCAATTCAATCTTGAGACATATTAGACTTGATGTATATTAATCATTATAAATAGTGAGTGTGTGAAGTATTTTATTTTAAATAAATATTATTATATATGCTTTAGTTTAATTCCTAAATAATGATGTAGAAATTTTAGTTTTTTTAAATTGTTATATTTTTTACATTTCTAGATAAATCATTTGGTATAAGGGAAACTTCAAATCTAGGTACAAATTGATTAAAATTATGAAGAAAAGTGAAGCTTTTTAATGTTACGATTGAGGATTGAAAGAAGTATAATACAATAATTAGAGATGTATCTTATTTTAGGAGTAGATTATGTCATATACTTGTGACAATCTCATAATTGTTTGATTTAGTTTTGAAAATTTTAGAACACATCTAGATAGTATGTTTCCAAGAAACTTATAAAATGATTAAATTCAATGTAGTCACTATCAAAGTTATTGTCTAGTAAAATGATTTTATTGTTGCCTTATGTATGTCCTTGTCATCCTTGGGTTCCTTTCACTTTTTACCCAGCTTTTATATCTAAAATTAACATAATATATTGAACACCATTGAATTCCCAATCCTTTCCAAATAAAGATTACATATGTTTAAAAATGATGAAGAATTCCTCATCATAGTTTTTCTTTTGAATTCCTCATAGAAAAATACTAATTCCTTAAAAATTTCATAGTGTTGATCTCATTACCACATTATACCATATTTAACTTTAATAAAAGGTCTCAAAATATTATACTATTTCTATTGATAGAGTAGTTATACTAAAATTTTGGGGGAAACTAGTTTGAGTAAGGTCTTCTTAGTTGAAACAAGTAACATATATTCAAATATCAAAGGTAGAATTTTATGAGACAAAAATTGTAAGATGAAAGACTATCAATATCACATTGCACCCCCTGAAAATAGTTCTTGTAGTTACATAAATTACATGAAAATCATATATACATTACAAAAATATTATACATGCCGATTGAAACTAACTATGTTATATGAGGATATATGCTCATGATTCATCTATATTCCTGGAGTACAATAGGGTTTTTGTTCTCATTTGTTATTACTATGGTATTTATCTTATACGTATTTTTGTAGAGCTACATAATGTCCTGTTATTTTAGGTTGAAGGATAATATGGAAATCCATTTGTCATCCAATATTAAATTAAATAATATTAAAGGAGTAGCTAGTTACATCATTTATTTTACAATACAACTTTCTTTTAGTGAGTAGAATCATACTCGATTTGCACATCAATTATAAATTATATTTGAGAAAAATCTCCAAACAACATATATACAAGCTTCCACGCGAGATCAAAGAATTCTAGATCTTAACATGAACCTGCTATAAAATTCATGAATAAAGTTTTCCTCATTCCATTACTATTTCATACACAATCCAAGTAGTGCTTATCTATAGTAGATAACAAAGTCGTAGTGCCTAAAGTGTATTTTGAATAATATTATAATGAGTTTTTGTTATTTGTATTCAGTCTTGCTGAACTTTTATTGTGATCATTTCCCCTTGTTTGGGTCATTATGCATGGATTTAATCATCATTAATTTTCTTTAAGTACAACAAACTATCTATGAAAAAGATATTTAAATCAAACAAACTTTAAAATCATAACAAAAAAAATCTTATTAGTTCTTGTTTGTTTCTATTTGTGTTGAATTGTGTATCCTCCCCTCTTGCTCCATAGATTGATTTTGAGGGTCAAAATTGTCTTGTATAATAAAAAATATAGAATAAGTTCACTCAAAATAGATATAAGTAGGATTGGAACTTGATGATCACTTTTCCTATCAATCATATTAAACTTTAATGAAAATTTAATCATTCAATTGTATTTCAATTCAATATTTAAAAATGCATATAAATTGTTAAAAGAAATTATTCAATTTATATAAATCAATATAAATGTTTCCTAAATCAAGTGTCCCTAATAATGTTTTGCAAGAAAACTTCTATTTTTGATAGTCATGTGTAGTTGTAGCACCACTTTGATATCACAATTTTAGTGTCACATTAATTATATCTATATTCTTTGAAGTTAAATTTTTTGGAATGAATATGTTAGTTTGAATTTCTCAAGGATTATGCTAATAAACTCAACCAAACTAATGTATTGATCTATTATTAGATTTTGTGTAGATGTCTAATACTAGTGCACCTATCACTTTTTATTTATATAAGAATGTAATGACATAATTTTTAGAATAATTTATTTTGATCTAAAATTTTAGGAATGAGGATCATTGGAATGGAAAGTAGATGAATGTATTACAAGAAAAGTTTAGGTGATCCAATTGGATATAGAATAAGTTTTTGATTGAGTGAGATATTCTTTGCTTAGCTGACATTTTAAGAATACATAGACAACTTTATCTACAACAAAATGCTTCATTAAAGTTATGGATGGATTGACCATTCATTGTATTTACAACAAAACACAAAGTATGATTTAGTAATGTGAGAACTTGAAATATAAACATAGGATTCATATAACAAACATAGTCCTCTCCATAGAACTATAATTTAATCATTTTTAAATAAAACAATTAAATGAAAAAATAAAAAATAAAATAGATTGTCTTTAGTAACAAGTCATAATATAGAAACAACTCTTCAAGTGATCTCTTTGTAATTCAATAACTATTCTTGATGTTTTTGATTTGATGCATTCTTACTTAAAACAACTAAATCAAAATATTAAAAAAAATGATTGCATCACTTAGAAGTTATAGTCTAGTAGCAACTCTTTTTAGCTCATTATAATTCAACAACTCTTCTTCATCTTTGTATAATGCAACAAATTTTTTTGATCTATAATAAATGTGTATTTATGATAATACATAAATAGATACATGCAAGAAGAATCATAAACAATGAATAACAACCCTTAGTATTAAAACTCACACACTAAACAAAAATCTTAAATTTACTATTAGATTAAAAATAAATTTACTATTAAATTTAAATTAAATTTATAAATTGATATTAAAAACTACTCAAGAAAATCTTATTTTTAAAACTTAACAAATTTAAAAGTTCTAAAATTAAATCTAAAATTGAAAAAACTGTCACATAGTCATTGAGCCTCTGGTTATGGGTGAAGTTGAATAGTTCAGAATGAGACCACGAGAGATCAAGTTTTATTAAATATAAGGTCCCAAGATCATTCTTCAGACAATTTTGATGATAAAATACCTCAGTCATTGACTCTGAGCCAAAGATATTTGAGGCTATTTAGACAAGTATGAAAAAACCCCAAAACGGAAATACCATCATATTCCAGGCCTGGGTCGCATGGTTTCAAGGCGACAAGTTGACTACTACAGATAACAGTATTTTACCAAAAAGAGCAGGCCATGTCTTATCATCCAGACAGATCCTGATCATCTTGCAAAATCTTTAAATTCTTGGTGACGTCCGAAGTAATTGCTCCTCCATGAGCATTAGAAAATCCAGTCGCCGGAAACACAAGATCAGCCTGTCTATTGAGCGGATCTGCCCGTGCAGTCGCCAGTTGTATTTGCAGTTGTAATATTTGTTTCTCCAGTCGACAAACTATACCAGTGCAGCCGTAGATTGGATCTTGCACTCTAGCATTTGCTTCATATACCATGCTGCTTACAGCATCTGCTCTATTCTCAGCCGGAATATCCTGCAATGACACGACCAACATAATAAAGGCCGTCAGATTCAGTGAAGGTTCTTTTGTTTTGTTAGAGTAAATACTAAAGAATACTATATAAAACCTAAAAGAAGGGTTATGAGGCGGTCTTTTTTACAAAAATCTGAAAAAAGATTTGTTCCATACCCGGAGGGTTTTGACAATCTTGCTTGTTCCAAAGAACTTGTTTACTAGTAAAAATTTGTGAGGATCATTTGGTGGGAAATAGGGAGCAAGCACGCAATTATGTCCACATTTTCTTCGTTGAAATCTACAGGCTGCACAAGGATATGAAATCCCAGAAATCGCCTGCGCTTTCTGTTCCATCTGAATTAACCAGCAGAACCAAAAAAAAATATGAAAGTTTTAAGAGTAAAGCTACAGATCAGATTCGTATAAAAGAAGGAAGTATCTAAAAGTTTATGTAACGAAGCTAGGAATGGAAATGAGATCGATTTCTTGGAGACGCTGGAACATAGATTTTATAGGTAATCGTTTTGAGGGGATACCCTAAACATTTATGGCTTTCAAGAGTCATTGCTTCAGTTTACAGTTGTAAAGTGAACATTTTCCTCATGTCGAAAGGTAGATTCCCACTTCTTTTTAAGAAAAACGTGAACAGTTTATAAATAATTTATCAAAGATTAAATTTTATTAAATATAAATATTTGTAATGCCTGATAGATTGTATTTGCTGGCTAATATATGTAATTGATGGATATCAAATATTAAATGGTTCTTTGGTTAGATTTCTTTGGGGACTTTTGTTGAGAGATCGTTTGCTGGTTTTTGCTGGTTTTCGTCGGTTTTTGCCTGTTGCTATGTAATGTTTCTCTAACTCAATGAATTTTTACTCCCTTTTTTTAAAAAAAACATATTAAATGAGGTTTTGTAGTAATATTTGTTTAAATTGCAAAACACTTTTTATCCATAAAGTACATAAACTGACAAATCATGTGATGCCACATTAGCGCACCAATAAAACATGACTTAGTGCACCATTATCGGTCTCACATTTCTTTTGGGCCTTTTTGGATACCTCAACAAAAAGCATGCTGATGTGGCATCATATTTGATGATATGGCCCTAAAACGAAATATAGAAGCATGTGAGTTGCCAAAGAAATTGTTGTACAAAATTAGAAGTGATTTGAAATTTTCACATAAGATTTTGGGAAACGTGAATTTAGGGTGCTCCACTATAGACCCCTCTCCCCTAACATGATTCTTTTACTTTTTATTGTTTTTTATGTGTTTTTATATGATACTAATAATTTAACATATATTTTTTAATTAAAGAATAATAATATTTTTTATAATAAAATTGGAAGTTTTGTTATATAAAGTTTAAAAGTTAGAAAACAAAATAAAGGTATATAGATATTCACATTTTTACTAAGATAAAAAATATTAAAAAATTAAACTAACTAATTTAAAAATAAACAATTAGCAATGCAAAAATAAAGAAAACAAATTTACATTTTTTTTTTCCTAATTACTTTTGTCCTCTTCATTTTTGTATAGCTATAAAAATTTTGTCTCTATTAGCTTTTATGAATTTTACTTGTCCAAACATATATTATAATTTTTCATTGTCTATCAAAAATTGATCTCATCTAGTTTTGTATTGATTAGAATCCATGCTATTTTGGAGATTTTCATTCCTTGGACTGCTTGACCATTGTAAACTATCCTTACTTGACTTTGTTTGTTGTCCTTTTTTAATTTTAAAATAATAAAAAAGTATTTATTAGATGTCTAAAAGTAGTGAAGTGATTAGTAAATATTGAATACTTTTGCTATCTATTTCTTTCAAAATTTATAATAAGCCATCAACAAGTTTGACATTGAGAAATTTTTTTTTTTTAACTTTATGTTAATAAACTTATACAAAATTTAGATTGTTAAAATAAAATTAAAACATTTAATTAGTTAGCAAGAAAGGAACCATATTTATTTATATTATTTCTTTTAAATTAGTCAATGTACAAGACATTATAAAATTCAAATATAATCCAAAAAGGTGACTAAATGTTTTGTAAAAAATGGGTACCCATTTAGAAATGGGTGCTTGATTCTAAGCTCCTACCCACATGGAACATGTACCTATTTTGGATTTTTATTTATTTTTGTTTCTAATATGTAAGAGAAATTTTTATTGATTAAATTTGAGGTGTACATAAATGGAAAACTATGGCTGACATGCAAAATTTGCATCAGAAAGGTACAAACACATCTCCTTAATCTAAGTTGTATTATGGACACTGAAATTGGTGTCAGAACACAATTGCAATTTAATCGGATTCAATTCTGACTTGAGGATTTTCTTTTTCTTACTCTATACTTCCTCCCAACCCTCCCCATCCACTTTTTGTTGTGTTTTGTCTGTGTCCATGATTTTAGCCCATGGAGTGCTCCCACCACCCAAAGCCAATGAATAGCCCACACCCAATTGAAGATCGCCTATTAATGGGTTTAAATTTTTCTTGTCTAATTGAAGATGCTACTCTTGTGCCAAGCTCAATTTTGGGTTCAAGTACTTGATTTGAGGATTGTCTTTTGGAGCACCACTTGATTGTTGAGGTTGTCTTTGAGCTACACTTATATTTGTACTTGGATTCATGTCTTGGTGTGTTTCACCCTTTCCCACCTTATCCCTCAAAGATGAAACAGGCACCATTCCCTCTTTGACCTTTGACGGGGCTATGACTGTGTAATGATGAGGCTTGGTATCAACCCACCAAGATTGTTGAATAGAAATTTTAATGATTCTAGTGCAGGAAATGGCCATATGACTTGTTTGAAAATATTTCTTGCAATGGAAGGGTAAACCTTCATAGTCAAGGAGTTGCGTCCAATTGCGATCTCCAAACTTGAATGTGATATCTATAGGAAGATCACTTGTGACATCCATGTAAACAAGGATATAAGAAAAAGTTGTGTGAGTGAAATTTGATGTGTCTGAAACCACTATAAGGAAGCAACCCAAAGAATCCCCAATCACATGAAAGAAATCAGTAAACCAAAATTATAGTGGAAGATTTGGGAGGCATATCCAAACAAGTTTGATAGAGAAAGAAGCCATAGCAAGGTTAAAATCTGGAAACCAAGGTTTGAGAAGGAGTATGCTTTGCGCCCAACACCATTTTGCTTGCAGAATGGCATCCTTTTCTGAAATGCAATAAAAAATCCTTGAGCACAAGGGTATACTTTTATGTTGCCTCTAAGAGAGGACCTCCAAATCGATGAGATCCAATCATGTAAATCTGAAAGTTTTTTCTAGAGGTGATTGAATTGAGAAACCAATCCATTGGAAGAAAAATATTTTTCACCAACGTCAACCTCCTTTTCGAGTTTCTCTAAGAATACCAAAATAGGAGAGGAGGGAGCCTTTCTGAGGTAGGATTTTGCGATGTGCTTGGAAAACCCATGCTCATTAGAGACTGAACTATCCTTTAGAGGATAGGCATCCTAGGAAGTTGATTTAAATTTCTTTTGATTTGGACCAGTAAGCATATCTTGAAAGGATAAACTAAATCTAGGCTTTGAGTCCATGGAATCTTGTGGTGCAACAACAAGTTGGAGAGATATTGATTCACTTGTGGAATTTTTTGCATTTACCACAACCTTGGCCAAACTAAGGAACACTAATGATGGCTTTAAAATGGTGGGTGATCCCACAATAGTGGTTTACAATTTTTTGGCCAAACTGGACATTGATATATTTTTTTAAACACAATCTCCACATTCGGGCACCTATAGCGATTAAACCGTAAAGAATTTGAAGATGATGCAAACTAGAGTCTTGTCATATTTTGTCTGTAGATTCTAAAAATATTTTTTTCAATTTTGGAATCAGATTGCTCTTTTCCATCTCCCATAAAATTGGTTTTTCAAAACAGCATTTAAAAAAGTGACGACACTCCATAACACATAACTTTTTTTCCTTGAAAGATAAAATCAATTCTTTCAAATTTAGATTTGTAACTGACATCTAGTTCTTCCACTGGTTAGATAGTTTTATTGAATATTTTTTCTTAATCAAGTTTTAAAGTCAAATATATTACAATCTCGTACATAACACTCTACTCATATAATGCATAACTTTTTACTGCATGT
>VDFB02208811.1:0-10172 GCA_007258455.2 Sequoia sempervirens | reverse complement strand
AGCTAACATTATTAACATAATCAAAGCATAAAGCATCATTAATTCACATGTTAACATGATTGAAGCATAACATAGGAAAACATTGCCTGATTAATAGAGCACAAAAAGGAGGGGTGTTACGGTAATTTTATGTTAATTCTTTTGAATGACTGGATTTAGTAAATCCAAAAATTAGATATATATAATTCCTGATTTGCTATTTTAAAATCGTGTTTTCTTCTGTTGGGAAAATGGGGATTTTTTTAATGTGTTATTAAGTCTTCCAGATGTGGTCATTTCTTGGGAAATAAAATTTTACTATGGTTTCATATGTATGAACAAACTAGGGTAGTGCACTGGATTTTTGTGAACGAAATTGTGACTTTTATTGTGGTATTTCTAGTATTATGTGTTGATCTCTTTGTGCACTTTGTCTACCCTAGATAGAAAATTTAGTATATCTTTGTTACGTTTAGGGGAGTGGCTTTTTGTAAGGGCCAACACACAAAGTGGTGTCAGGGTAACTTACAAAGAGTTAGTAAGTCAGTGATAACTAAATAACACAGTAGTTAGATAAAAACTCTTAACAAGATGTTTATGCCTCGCTTATGACTCTTGAGCTACTTGAGTCTTGAGTATAGATGAGAAGGCACGGAGATGGAAGAAATGATTGTCTTGTTTCTTTAAAGGCGATTTCAATTCCATAATGATTTACAATGGGGTCGGGTTTCGTAAGAGATTACCAGGGTAACCCAAGTTGGGGGCCGGAACCTAGGAAGACACACCAGGGTAACCTTTGCAATATTGTGATGGCACTCCACCTAAAGTAACAGTTAACCTTGTGTATGTAGTACATTCAATTGTTAAAGAATCTGGAAGCAATGTAACCATTAGTTTGTTATGTACTTGTGTCAAGGGTTAGTAGATTATGTCTAGGTAACCATATTACTATCTCCCCAACGAGTGGACCTACGGGTACCACATGGTTGGTTGGAACATGCACCTTACTCCATTGGGTCCCCAATTTAATCATGGCATCAAGAGCTTCATGGATGGAGAGCTCACACTTGGAAACTTATGTGTATTTCTTCATTGTATATTGTAAATCTTGTATTTGAAAGCATCCCTCAATTGTTATGAGGTGAACAATGTAAATGTAATTGTAATTATTATTGAACTACCTCATTAGATGGATTAGT
The DNA here is from genome assembly GCA_007258455.2 of Sequoia sempervirens. Lineage (NCBI taxonomy): Eukaryota > Viridiplantae > Streptophyta > Pinopsida > Cupressales > Cupressaceae > Sequoia > Sequoia sempervirens. Next base: position 8,994 of record VDFB02208811.1, on the reverse strand, counting down.
ATTGTATATTTGATTAATCGCAATGTAAGGAAACAAATTTGTACTTTATTATATCTTGAATGAAATTCAATGTGATGCAATGTTTATCTTTATGTTATTAATTAATATGTACAATGCAAAATACTAAAGTCGTCTATGGAACCTCAAAGTAGTGTAACGTCGTATAGCTTAATGAATGTATGCAACTAAATAACTTAATAATTAAACTTTTAAAAAAAATTATTACACTTTTATTCGCAATTGCAACATTCTTAGGTTATTAAGGCTGAGGGGGCATTCACGGTCGCGTTCCACCCAACCATGTGGTACGTGAGTCCACCCCATACTAGGAGATAGTAATATGGTTATCTAGACATAATCTACTAACCCTAGACACATGTACATAATAGCCCGGTGATTACATTGCTTCCAGATTTAAGACAATTGAATGTACTACGTACACAAGATTAACTGTTATTTTAGGTGGAGTGTCATCACAATATTGCAAAGGTTACCCTGGTGTTTCTTCCTAGGTTCCGGCCCCCAACATGGGTTACCATGGTAACCTCTTACGAAACCCGGCCCCATTGCAAATCATTGCGGAATCGAATGTCTTTTGAAGGAACAAGACACCGATTTTCCATTCCAGGCCTTCTCATCTTATACTCAAAACTGAACTAGCTCATGAGTCATTAAGTGAGGCATAAACATCTTGTTAAAGATTTTAATTCTAACTACTGTGTTCTTTAGTTATCACTGACTTACTAACTCTTTGTAAGTTACCCTGACACCACTTTGTGTGTCAGCCCTTACACAGAGCCACTCCCCTAAACATAACAAAGGTATACTAAGTTTTCTTGACTAAGGTAGACAAGGTGTACATATTACAACACAAAATTCTACACTTTTCACAAAGAACATCAAGACTATATTCATAAAATTAGATGTCTAAACATCGTACAAAAATCATGTACACAACCTTAGCCAATACAAGCATTTAATTAAACAATCATATTTCCCCACATTACCAACTTGTCTGGAAGACTTGTACATTTAAGACATTCCCAATTTTCCCAACGAGTAACACGATATAAAGTAAATTGTAAATAAATGTCTACCATTCAGATTTACTAAATCCAACCATTCAAAAGAATTAGCAAGAAATTATAGCAACTTAAATACAATTCTTTTCTCAAACAATAAAGGAAATATCATTTAATTCTAAATTTAACTTTCACAATTTCACTTATCAATATCTATCAAATTTCCTTTTACAACCTTTCTGTTATAAATATAACTACTGTCGTCCCTAACCTATATATATTTATACTCAACAAAATTCTATTCCATTATAAAAATAAATGTAAATTTAATATTTCATTAAGTAATATAAATAATACATATATATATATTTATATATATATATACATATATATATATATATATATCTATATATATATACATATATATATATTAATAAAAGTATTATTTAATATTAAGTGAAACCCTAAATCGAATCTTATGCTCGAAATACTTCATGATCGGTATTTCCATTTTTTAAGCAATGTATAGTCACCATTTATACAACCTCGGCTGTATATACAACCCTCCCCGTATGGGGAGGTGGCTGTGAGACAGTCGCGCACTGCCTGTGAGGGCAGCGTCGGCTGCCTCCACAGCCGTCGCCCCATATGGGGGCGGCTATGGGGGTAGCCCCGCAGCCCCCTCCATATGACTGTGTAATATATATTGACATTTATTTCAAATAAAAATATAGTCTAAAATCTGCGAATTTCAATTTCGCATAAACGGAATTTAATAGGAATTTTGTACGACAATTCCACAATTAAATTTTCATATATTTTCACAACAATATATATATAAATATATATTTATATATATATTTATAAATAAAATATCAAATGAACTTTCATATACAGAGATAATTTTCTGATAAGTTTTTCTACAGGAATCATGAGAAGACAGAAATTAAAACAAATAAATTATGTACAATTTATTTTCAATGTAATAGTTTCATCTGGAGGTATTTTTAAAAACTTCTATAACTCCATATCTTCTTCAGATCTAACAGATGATTTAACATAAAATTTCTTCCATTTTAAAAAAAAAATTCTTCGGTAGTTTTCTACTGTTAAAACAAATCTTCGTTTTGATCTTTGATTTCTCTATAAATTCCTTGTTTTCACAATTTAATAAACAGAGAGGAAATCAAATTTCACAAATTATTTTCTAAATTTCCCGAAAAGAATTTACAGGAATCACAAAACAAATATTTTCTCAAACATTCTTTTTGTTTTAAAGAGGAAACAAACTAAAACAAGAAAAATACCTGTAACTTGAATACTATTGGTAGACGAAAGCTTCTATTGCCTGTAACGCACAATCCACCAAAGCTTCTCCAGAGAAAACCCCAAATCAAAGGAAAGCTATAACCAACACCAAGAACTTCCCACCAAAGGGATCTTCCACAAGTATACAATATTACCAAAATAGCATAAACATAAAGTTTTATAGAGCTCAAATATTTTTCCCGTGAAGAAATTGAATAGCCTCTATATTTTTTTTCCCAGATCCAAAATAACCTCCAGCAAATTTTCTCAACCAAAAACAATCAATGCAACTGGCACACTTGTCGAGAAGAAGAAAATATCTTCAACAACTTCTCGGCAATCTTGCCTTTCAAGATTTGCATGAAATTAATTTATTTAAAATTTACAATTTCAATTTACAAATAAAATACAATTTTTATTTAACAATTCAAAATGCCATTTCTAAATAATATTTATTTTCAAATTTTATTTAAATTAATTTACACACATTTAAAACAATTTAATTTAATCAATTAATTTATTTAATTAAATGAATTTAATCTTTTAGGATCAAATTATTCAACCAAACAAACTAATTAATTAATTAAATAAAATGCAAAACTAATTTCTTTAACATTTAAAAATTAATTTAAATAACAGTAATTAAAACATAATAAACTATTATTAATTATCAAAATTTTCCTTTTCAAGCAAATAAACCAAACAGAACAATACAAAACAATCTATGACTCACGAACTAAAACAGACGATGTACTATGACCGGGTTATAGATTAGACTAGGATGAACCATGCTACTACTTCCCAATCAACATTTTCGTTAAGTCTTGACACGCTCAGACCTGAGTAACCAGGTGGAGTCAGTGTCATGTACCTGCAATCCTCCAACCAAGCAATAACATGCATATATATAATCCATTTATGCGAGGCACACCGTGCGGAAAATCCACCCCGGACATCACGGGGCACTCTGGCCGAGGTGATGCAGTGCATTCTCACACCAATACACATACATCGGTACGACAGCTAAAATAGCAGTTAGTCATCATAAACATATGCATAGCAATCATCTAAAAAGAAACATCTAAGCTATATCAAAGCATACGGAAATCAAAATATGCATATTATAATGTATCATCGTAATGCAAAATTGAATCCCTTTGTAAGCTCAAAGCCAGTCAAAATATCAAAACAAAGTACCAGTCTAATAGTATGAAAACATCACGTGAGAAAACATAAGCATAAATGGAGGGTACTACAAATAGTGTCAACATTAGTAATGTTAGTGGATATAAATATTAAAAGGGGATGTTTAGGAATAATGGTAATCATGTTACTAATATGAGTATAATTAAAGTCATTGTGATTAGGGATATTTAATGTATATTCTTGTTATTAGTATGTTGCTATGTTCATGTGGAGTTGACAATTGTTAGTGGTTATACATGTTTATTATAAAAAAAAATTGATTGTGTATTGCTTAGTTGTGTAAAATTTGAAGCATGACACAAACTATAAAAATATTGATAATTATAATCCTAATCAGATAAAAAAAATCTTTTAATAAAAAATAAATATTAATAAATATTAATAATAGACTACATAATGCACAAGAAAACAAAATACAACCAAATACAGGAGGTGGGTAAGTAGTGAGGTAGGAGGACTTCACATTCCCTTTCAAGTATGAGGGGTGAATGAAATGAAGGTGATCATTTATAGACGTTAACATCACCTCCTCAAAGAGCTCATTATTGTTTGTTGAGTTGATGTGAAGAAAAGGTTCATGTGAGAACAAGCACTCTACATCACAACCCTCCTTCCCACCCACTATTTCTTTCTTCAGAAGGGTTATCCAAATTTGTTTGCAACTAAGCCATGAAACAACTAGGACTAAAGAAAACAATGTTAAGTAAAAAACACAATCTATTTTGAAGAAGAAGAAAGTCATTGCTAAACCCGGACACATTGTATTACATTATAGAATGTGCTATTATTTCATACATTTCTGCTAAAAATGAGACTAAAGATGCTACAAGTCTGACAAGTTTGTTATTTTTGCGTCGTCCCACTTCGCTGCGATGATATCGAGAGAATTTGCAAAAGACACCAAACTCCCTCTCTCTACAATTTGCCAACTCTTGAAAGAAGGCATTCAGGTAACTATTTGTTTTGTTTTTGTAAACAGTACTTTGTTTTCTGTGAAACATAATTCTACCCTAAAAAGAGGAGGAAAAAAGTTTACAGGATTTTCTCTAGTAATGCATTTTCTTGGTTTTGTGAATAAAGTTTTACGAAATTTTCTTTCTATAAATACTATTTTGTTTTATGTGAAACATCCCTTTTAAGAAGAAAGTAAAGAAAAAAGTTCACATGATTTTCTCTGATAATACATTTTCTTAGTTCTGTGAAAGGGTATTCTATACGGCCTTGTGAAAGTTTTGCAAAATTTTCTTTCTGTAAATACTATTTTTTTTCTGTGAAACATCCCTTTTAAGAAAGAAAGTAAAGAAAAAAGTTCACATGATTTTCTCTGGTAATGCATTTTCTTGATTCTGTGAAATATTGGTGGTCTGGATTCTTACCAATATAAAGCTAGAGTTAAAAAATAAATATAAAACGAGCAATAGAATCCATTTTAATATATTAACAATGTCACTCATAAATACTTATAAAAGATATTTTTAAGACATCAGACAAACATCCTTGCCTGCAAAAGCAATCCATCCATTAAAGCTGCAAGTCGCTAAGGTCGCATGATGACATATGCCCTCAACTTATCAATATATCTTTCTGTTTCTTTTTCTTTTTCTTTTCAATCCTAAACCTAAAATCGTGGAGCGCCACTAGGTAGACTGATAAATCCTATTGCTTCTTTTTAAATTTTTTTAATAAAACTATTTTTTAATTTTCAATAATTAATGATACTATTTTTGAAACTATTATTTCTTGTGTAGCTTAGTAGCTCTATGTGGTATACATTCGCATCTCCTTACGATTCTGCAAAAGACACTGATTTCTCTCTCTCTCTCTCTCTTTGCAATTCGTTGGCTCTTGTTTTGCAAACATAAGGCATTTAGGTAAATAGTATTTTTCTTCTTGTGTGAAACACACCTTTTATCCAAAACAAAAAAAAAGCGAAGAAAGTTCACAAGATTTTCAAAAAAAAAACACATAAAAGAAAAAAGTTAACAAAATTTTCTCATTTTCTTTGGTAATGCATTTTCTTGGTTCTATGAAATATTGGTGATTTGGATTCTTGCCCCGTCTTGGTTTTGTGGAGACTCAAAAATTGTGACATGATTAGGGGAGAGGGGCCTATAGTGGAGCACCCTAACTTCGCATTTCTCAAAATCCTACATAGAAATTTTAAATCACTCCCAATTATGTCCAATAGTTTATTTAACAACTCATGTGCTTCTATATTTCATTTTAGGGCCACATCATCAAATATGATGCCACATCAACATGCTTTTTGTTGAGGTATCCAAAAAGGCCCCAAAAAAAAGTGAGACCGATAGTGGTACACTAAGTCATGTTTTATTGCGCAGACCGATTGTAACACCCCTCCATTTTGTTCTTTTGATCAAACAGTGTTCGTTATGTATATTTTTTCCTTGTTAGCACGATGGTTATAAACATGGTTACGTTTGATCACTAATTATTAAGCGATGTAAACATTATGTTTTGATGTGATGGTACTTTTACCAGATGATGTTATTATTTCATGTTGTGGATTAAATTATCTCGTATGTGAATCATTGATGCTTTATGTTTTGATTTTGCAATTAATGATTAGAGGCATCAGTTAGCGATATTGTATTGGTGAAGGGGACGGGATCACATCACTTGCAGGCGAGTGCCCTATGGCTCCACGATTTCCTCTTCACGGTGTGTTTTGATGTTTATATATATATATGGATGCATGTTCAACACTCGTGTTGTGTGCAGGATGCAGGTATAGGACATTGAATCCACCTGATTTCGCAGGTCTGAGCATGTCCCTTGTTCAATGGAAATGATTGGGAGATAGTAGCTTGGGTTTTTGTGTCGTGACATCACCTTAGCCATAGTGGGTCATCGGGTTGTCAGTTGGGATAAGCTATTTGTTGTGTCACCTTGTCTCTCCTTGCTTGCATGATTTAAATGTCCTAGTGAAATGGTGTTGCTTTATTTAATTTTATTGCCAAAAATTCATAATAGATTGCTCATTGATTTATTAGTTGATTAATGCAATTGATGAATAATTTAACCGTGAATTAGATTTATTGTGGATTAAGTAAATTAGTCCAATTGGGTTAGCATTATTAAATAAAGAGACAAAAAATATATATATACATTAGAAGTTGTATTGCTTTCCTCATGTAGGAAAATAAAATTTAAAAATGATTTATTTTAAATGTAATAGTTGGATTCAATTTTGTGAAATAAAATGAATTTAGTTAGCATGGTGGGGTAAATAGAATTTGAATTTAAATGAGTAATATGCATTTGAAAAGGAAAATGAAGTTTTATTAATTTCAAAAAATGAAATATCCAAAAATATCCAAATTTGCAATAACTTTTGGTGGGTGGCTAAATTAGGGGTTTGACATTTTTTTTTGGAGGCCATAAGGAAAATGCATTCTTTTTTTGGAATTATCTTGTTTTTTTAGAATTGGGTAATTTGAGAGAGAGAGCAAGAGGAAACTTGAAGAAATCTTGGAGAAAAAAAAAAATTTGTGGAAGAGGATTTGGAAAAGCTTGGTGGAGGAGAAGATTTGAAAGAGCACAATCTCCATTGAAGGACTCTTCAAAGACTTGGAGAAAACAAAAGGTTCCTCATTTTCTTTTCTATATGCAAATTTTATTTCAAAAAAAATCTTGTTTGGAAATGGCTCAAGTGTAGTTTTGGATAATTCAAACTTTAGATTTTAAACCATGATTGGAATCCCATTCAAACTTGAAAATGAAGAGTTTGCAAAAAAAAAATTAGAAAACAATATAAACCAGAAATTATGCTCCAACCCTCAATGAGAAATTTGAAACATATTTGAAATTTCAAATGGGATTATGAAAACTTGGGTTGTTTAAAAATTCTCATCTTAAATTGGGTGAAATTTGGGTATTATTGTGTTAAATTCTGAAATTGCAATGGGAATTTTTTTTATATACCCAAACTGTGAGTTTGCCCAATCTGGGTATTGAAAAAATTAATTTTTACAGTCATTGTTTTGACTGTGTGTTTATACATATGCAATATAGGCATATATATGTATAATATAGTATATATATATACATATATATGTATATATTGCATATATATTGTCAATTTTTTTATAAAATTCGCTCTGGTAAATTGAAACGTTTTTTTATCCGTGGTTTTTCCAGCGGGAAAAATAAAACCCACTTTTGCCCTTTCGGCCGGCGTGGTTATCGGGATCTATGAACCCCTAGTGCTCGGGGTCTGCGGTGGGAGCACCCTACCGCCGCCTCTATGGCGCTACAAGCAGGTACGCTGGCCTTTCCTCGGTGCCGCCTTCAAGCAGGACATGGCCAGGGAGACTCGGCGCCACCGCCATGCCGGTGGCGGGTTTGTTTAGGCTTTTAAACCCCTGTTTTTCTTTTATTTCTTTGGTTTCTTTTATAATTTCTTTTATTTTTATTTATATATATTATACAATATAATATATGTATATTATATTATATTATATATATATATATCATATTTAATATATATATATATATATATATAAATATTCAGAATTTCAATGTTTTATTAAATAATAATAATTTATTATTTAAATATATAATTAATATATTTAATATATATGAGTTATATATATATATATATATATATATATATTTTTTTTTAATATATATATATATATATATTATATATATTGAAATATATTTTCATTATATTTTAAATAATGAAATAATACAATATGGTTTATTTCGGAAAATTTTAATATTAAAGTAAATAGTTAAGTGTTATTTATATATAAAATGCGTAGTATTATATTTACGTCGAGTATACGCATTTCATATATATGTTTTTTTTTTTTATATATATAAATAAAATGATAATTGTGTATCACCATCGAGTTATTCTTGGCAATGTATAGGAAGTTATTTCATTATGAGAATTTTGCATTATGATTAAATGATCAAGCGTAGATTACGGAAATAATTGCAACACATTAGACCACTCACGTAATTGTACCAGAATTGATTTTATTTAATTTGAGTAATGCACCAATGCGTTGAGTGAATCGGATTTACGAAATCCTAAAGTAGTCTACTTTATATTGCTTATGATGCTTCTTCTTCTTGGCGTGGGACAATCTTGTCAGTAATATGTAAGTCTTCCAGATAGGACTTTCTTTTATGTGTTTGGGTGGTTGTTATGTTGGTCAACCCTAGTCTACCTTGGGTAGTGCACGCAATGTGTCCAGTCAAACCTAGTCATCTTGGTCGGGATAGGTTGACTTCATGCCGTGGTTAGGGATTCATTATTCCGAGATTGTACTTGAGTACCTTTGGTGGTGGCTTAGTTCCACGTGTTGTCTTAGAGAAGTGGCTTGCATTGAGGGCCGACACACAAAGTGGTGCCAGGAGATCTCAATGTAAGTGGGTTAATTCAGTGAAAACTTAAATCAATTAATTAGCATAGGTGGTACTATCA
>VDFB02208809.1:0-49108 GCA_007258455.2 Sequoia sempervirens | reverse complement strand
CCAATTATAGAGCATCAGTCACTTCGGTCATCTCCTCGGGGAGATGAGGAGAACACAACCTAGGGCATTGCCACTATTATCTTGTTGTTATGTTTGAGACATTATGTTATGACATTTATATTTTGACCATCAAGTCTGCGAGCTCTATTTTTGGGATACCTTGTGACTCTATCCTGTGACATGATTTTTGAGATTACATATGATGTAGTTTTGGTGTGGCCCATATGCTATGTGTTATATGATGATGCATATGATTTTGTTATGTCTATGTGATATGATTTATGATGATGATTATGATGATGCATTTTATATGTTATGTGAATGCATGTAGTTATGATGGTTATTTATGATTATATGCCGTGATATTATGTTATATATGATGGCTATTTTATGATGATGATGATGTTCTATATGTAAGCATAATGTTTTGATTCTAACGAATGTCATGTTTATGATTATAGATGCATTAATGTACGACTATATATATGGATAATGTGACATGTGATATCTTATGTTATGATACATTAATGATATGGATAGTGTATGGAAATGTTAAATGCACTTATATGTTATGTGAATGCTAATGAATGCAAATGATATATGCTACTGGTGTAAATGGAAATATGTGAATGGATATTTAATGAATGTATGCCTTATTGAATGTTGAATGTATAATGCAACTAATTGAATGGATATATGTAAATGTGTGATGGACTAATGGAATGTCTATATGATCATTTATGAAATTATATTTTTATATGTCATAGGATATCATCAGGAGATGAAAGAAGAAACAACAGGACAAGAGGAGATGGATGTGAGTGTGGAGACAAAATCCTTCAACATATTGCTAAAGAACTAATAGTTGTTGCTCTTAATAATCAGTGGGAAGACTATTGTAATGGCCAACAAACACAATGATATGACATAGTTCAATGGTGTGCAAGGTTGTACCATCACATGAAACAAGCAGTTGTAGACAAGGATGATCATGGCTCATACTAAGAGCATAATTGCTCCAGTCATTTTGTCACAACCAACCATAGACAAGAAAGACAAGAAATACTAGTCATGAAACGTTGTTTCTCCTCTAAATCCTATTTCTAGGAAATCCTTGAGGAACTAGCAACATGACTATCTGAAAAAATAAAAATAAAAAACAAGAAAATCATCATACAGGTCAACGCCTAAATCCCGTTGTCAAGAAATCCTTGAGGAACTAGTAGCATGATGAAAAATCAAAGGAAAAAATGACAAGATAGTTTTTTCCAAGTGTTTTCCAAGTGTGGTTGAATGTCAAGTGTTTTGATGTCGAGATGCAAGGTTTTGACAATGTCTAGATGAAAAATTCCAAGTGATTCCAAATTTAGGAAGGTCACATCCTGAATGATGTTGATGTCAAGAGGATCGATCCTCAAAATGCCAGATGATAGTGATTATGCCTAGGAAGGACACATCCTAAGGCATGAATAAATGACATGGGCCATTTTTCAGAAGGAAACATCCAAAGAATAAGAAAGAGTTGAAAGTTTGACTTGTTTTGAATAAGTTTGACTGAAGTTGATTAGGTGACAGAATTGACTGGAATGTTGATTAAATGATTGCCAAAGTTTGTTTGAGGAGTTGTCTGTTTTAAAATAATTTGTTTGACTAGAAAAAACTTGATGTGTGCTAGTGCAGTGTTATGAACCCTAATGGAATGACCTAGTGCGACCTTGGGGGCTCATCGATTGATGGCCTTGCCTACGTCATACACTCAGAGACCTCGTAGTTCAACACAACCAATGGCTTTGTCTTGATGACAAAAGATTGAGTCATGATTTTATTTTGATAAACCTAAAAGAACTGACCTAATGTCTCAAGGGCCCAAAGATGAGCCTTGCCTAGATAGAAAATGTGCCAAGACAACATAGTTTGACAATGACATGAACTGTCTAACTTGACAAGTTACAACTCTTTTGATTTCGGCGGTTGTTTGATTGTTTTTGTTCATTTTGATCTTTGTTTTCGGCGGGACATTTTATGACTTTGGTCTTTCAGACATTTTATGATTTTTGTTCTTTTTCAAGACTTTGAGACTTTGAACATTTTATGCTTTTTGTTCTTTTTCAAGACCCTTTATGATTTTTGTCTTTTAGATTTATGATTTTTAATCTTTTTTAAGGACTTCTGATTTTTTTTGGAGTTATTATTATTTTTTTTGTCTTTCTTTAGGACATTTTACAATATTTTTAATCTTTTTTTAGGACATTTTCGATTAACAGGACCATGTGCAATACCCACTGCAGTCAAGTGATAAAGGATTTCCCCCAATTAGGTCTAGGACTAGCCAAGTTTGAAGGATGTGAAAAAGGACATGCTTGGGGTGACAGATGGACAGTATGTCAGACTTGATGTCAACCATTGTCAGCCATGGAAATAAATGGAAGGGTTTTGTGATAGGCGTCATGATGGTGTCAAAAAAATGGGTGTTTATTGTAGAATAAGGTAGATAGAGTGAAAGAAGATGGCGAAGAAAAAACTGACTACACATGGTGCCTGTTTTCCAGGTTTTCACCATGGTACTTATCCAAAGTGTCTGTTTACCAGGTTTTCACTATTGGATGAATTGTCTCTTTATTATTTTTGTCATCTTTTTATTTTTTTGGTGTCACCAAGATACCTATTTGCTAGGTTTTCATCAAGGTGATGATTTATTTATATTTTTCATTTTTTATGTATTTTTATGGTTTTCATCCTAGCTCTCTAATGCTATGCATAGAATTTTTCAGAGATGTAGACTATTGATCATGACTCTCTTGTTATAACTGCGTCAAAGGCAGTTCTAATATTCCTGTAAATGATTTAACGCATTTTTTTTGTGTTCCTCTAACATTTCTAGCTCATTCAATCATGATTGTCTATACTCTTCATCATCAATCAAGCCTTTCATGGAGAATATTAAAGATGGAATTTCAACCTCAATGGGAAAGATGGCTTTAGCTCCAAAGACCAAAGCAAAGGGAGTGGCTCATGTAGACATGTAGATGCTGGTGCGATAAGCCCACATAGCAGGGTTAAGTTGTATGTGCCAGTCATGACCAACATCATTGATAATATTCTTAAGAATTTTGATAATTATCTTATTAGACACCTCATCTTGACTGTTTCCTTGTGGGTAGTATGACGTGGAGAAAAGATATTGGATGTGGAAGTGTTCACAAAGGTCACAACATCTTGAGTTTTGAAGGGACGACTGTTATCTGTGATGATGGATTGTGGAACATCATACTGGCAAATGATGTAGTTAAGGATGAATTTGGAAATTTTATTTCTGGTTATGTATGTAAGGGGGATGGATTCGATCCAATTAGTGAAGTACTCGGTGGTAGTGATAATGAATTTATGGCCATTGGAAGAGGTAGGATGGATTTTTCCCATGATGTCGAGTCCCCATTGTGCGAAGGGCCAAGGAGAAGTAATTGGCTGAAGTTCTTGCACTGGTGCATGAATCAAATCACTATGTATTTGACATTGGCGACATGTTCTGATAAAATCAAGTGCATCTTTTTCCATTGTTGGCTAGTAATACCCAATTCTCATGATCTTAGCTAAGGTAGGGCCACTCGAATGAGATCCGCATATACCCTCATGTACCTCACGTAAGGTTGTTTGTGCTTCATCAATGTCAAGACATTGAAGAAGGGTATTGTCAAAGTTGTGGCAGTATAAGGTGTCACTGATGATGGTGTATCATGCAGCTTTATAGATAAAGGATTTTCATTGATTGTTGGATAGGTTCGAGGGAAGGGTCTGGGACTAAAGGTAATCATAGATGTATTGATACCATGGTGAGTTGGGACCAACCAGCTCACAAACCATTTCTAACTCTGGAATGTCATATGCAGGAACCAAAATTTTTTCCACCAAGAACTCAAATTGTGGCACATTGTTGGGAATTCCTAGGAGAGATCCAAATGTTTCCATTGCTTCTATTGCCTTATTTTGTGCCCTAGGAACCTGTTCAAAGGAAAGCATGTGGAAATATGACTAAAATTTGTCAACCATTCATTTGTAGAGCATTAACTTTTCATCCTTGGTGTCGTATTCATCGTTGACCCGATTGATGACCAACTGAGAATCTCTAAAGACCAGAAGTATTTTGATTTTCCATTTCATGGCCATTTAGAGTCCTGTGAAAAATTCCTCATATTTTGAAACATATTTGTACATGGAAAATAAATGTGAAATGACTTAGGGGTGGAGTCTCTTTGTGGTGTGATAAACAATATACTTGCTCTTGAGCCATGACTAGTATGAGACCCATAAAAATAAAGTTTCTAAGGTGATTTAGGCTCTGTATGAAATATGGACTCATCAGGGAAGTTTGCTACTAGTGGATGATCACATTTTACAAGTGCATTAGCGAGTTGATATGTTATTACTTATCCTTTTATGGCCTTTCCTTCCATATATTGTATGTCATACTCACTCAATATCATAACCTATTTTTCCAAGCAACCTGTCAATGTTGCATGACTTAGGAGATACTTCAAGGGATCAATCTTTGCCACTAGATGTGTCTTATGATTTAGTGTGTACTGTCTTAACTTCTGGGTGGTGAAGACAACTACTAGACAGGCACATTGGACAAGTGTGTAGTTGAGTTCATATCCGACCAATGTGTGATTGATATAGTATATTGCCCTTTCCTTTTTGTCATGATCATTTTATGCAAGAAATGCCCCTAGTGCTGAAGTGTTGCAAAAATATATAGAATCAAAGGTTTTCCTTCAATGGGTGGCATTAGGATAGGTGGTGACAATAGATAGTCCTTTATTTGTTGGAAGGCCTCTTGACATTTATTAGTCCACACAAAGGGGATGCCTTTGTGCAGGAGATATTGAAATGGTTGGCACTTCTATGCTACTTGTGCAATGAAACTTTAGATAGACTGTAATCTTCCTTGCAATGTCCTTAGCTCACTTATTCCTTTTGGGGGAGGTATGTCCAATAACTTTGGCGGGGTCAAATTCAATGCCCCTACAAGAAACTATATATCCCAAAAATTTTCTTGATGTCACACCAAAGACACAATTTTTAGGATTTAAGCGGACCTTGTAATCTTCTAATCTTTTGAAAATTTTGTCTAGCACATTAAGGTGATCCTTGCACGTCAAAGAATTTTCCAAAAGGTCATTCACATAGTCTTCCATTAATGTATACATGAGGTCATGAAATATTATTGTCATTGCTCATTGATATGTGGCGCCTGCATTCTTGAGACCAAAAGGTATGACGTTCCAACAATATGTACCCCAAGGACATGTGAATGTTGTTTTATGTTGATCTTCAGGGGTAATCCAAATCTGATTATAGCTCAAGAAAGCATCCATGAGGGACAACATCTCGTATCCTACTGTAAGATCAACTATAATGTCTATGTTTGGTAAAGGAAATTCATCCTCTAGGCATGTCTTGTTCAAATATCGAAATTTTGTGCAAATGTTTATTTGATTGTTTGGCTTAGTGACAGGTACCAGATTTGAAATCCATTCAACATAGTTTATTGATCTTATGAATCCCACATCTAACAATTTCTTGAGCTCAACTTTCACTAACAAGGCGATCTGTGGGTGCATCTTTCACAACTTATTTTTCACTATCTTGGCATCTGGAATTAAGGGTACAGATGATGCAATACTAAATCTAGATCCAACCCAGGCATATCGATATAGGACCATGCAAAATTAATCTTATGTTCTACAAAGAATTTTTCAAATTCAGGTTTTTCTTCCTTTGTCAAAGATGTTGCAAAGAGGATGATTTTAGGATCTTCTGTTGTGGAAATGTTGACTTCCATGGTGTCCTCAATGAGCATTGCTGAATTTTCCTATGTGATAGGGAGGAAGTCCAATCCTCCATCTTTGGGCACCTCGAAGAGGATTTTTAGCCTCAGATATGTCCTTTATTTTTACTTTTGTATCGTCAGAAGGTGCCTTTCGATTTTCACCTAAAGGTGTGTCTTTTTTTGTTTTATCTTTATTTTTATTTTTGTAACTAGAGGATTGCACACCCTCCCCAAAGTATGATGCATAAGCTAGGTCTATAAAAAATCTAGCCTTGTGGTCACCAATTAATATGCCCATGCGGAGTCCCATAAATTCTGTAATGGCTTTACCATTCTAAAATATGTCCATAACTAGTGGGCCTTGTTGATCCCAGTCAGTTAGCTATGAGTATACAAGGGAGATACCATCATCAGTATTGGAAAATGGTGGAGATGATGTGGAAAGCATGCAGATGGATTCAGAAAGGGTAAAAATGAAATTGTTGTCTTCCAATCCCTATTTTGATTCTATCTAGTATTCTCCTTCACTTGATTCAGACAAGTTGGACTCATTGGAAAAACAGGGGACAAATGGATTGGAATCATGATCAACAGTGTCATGTGGCGAGTCAGGTGAATCTGAATGATGGTCATTAGGGTTAGATGGATAGACAAGTGTGTCAGAATGATGGTTGGTAGTGTTAGATGATGGTGTAGGTTTATCATTATCATGAGGCCAAAAGAGTCCTACCCATTCTTCTCTTTTCAATGGGACTTTAGGAGTGTCTTTAGGAAGGTAAACTTTGAACATCTGTCTGAATCACTCATCAAAAGATAGTTCACCAGGTTTAAGAAACATTTCATCAAGGAAACAATCATGTAGGGATCTTTGGGAACCAAATTCCCACTCGTGTGAATCGATTTCGGTGAGGGAATCTTCGATAGTCTTGACACTTTCAAAAACATTGACGCTTTCACCTGAAATTACATTGGTATGTTGATCGTTAGTTTTGGGTAACCCAAACCCTAACCCAAGAAGATTTGGTCTTCAAGAAGGAATTATAGGTTCTCACATTCTAGTTTTATTCTTACCAAGGCTACTAGTTCCATCATAGCCTTGTGCCTTCACTATGTCATAGCCTTTGTCATATATATGGTCTGGTAATGGGGATGGATCTTCTGGGTCTTTGTAAATCCAAGTTGATATTTCTTCAATGTCTTATTTGCTCATATCACCCCATTTTATAAAAATTCATGTCAAAGGAACTTTGAAAATCTCTTTAGACTGAATTATGAAACAAGGTCGGCCATAAGCCTTTAGAGATTTGGGTATTTTAGTGATGTAGTAGGTTGTGTTCAATTTATATTCTCTGCAACCTTGGCCCTCGATCTTGATATTAGGATCAACCTTTGGGACAAAGGAAGATGGTGTGGCAGAAGACAAAGGAGTGGATGTGGATGATTTAGCAAGTGTAGACGGATCTATGTACTTGGAAGAAGAGGAGGTCGAAGCTTCTCGGTTAATTGGCACTTGATGTTCTGAAATACCCTTAGATTGGTGCAATACTGGAAGGGATCAAGGTCTCCATGTATGGTGATTTCAGTGCCATAAAAGGAAACGTCAAGAATTGATGGTAAGTGGATGGAACAACTTTTAAGGCATGGATCCAAGGTCAACCAAGCAAGATGTTATACGGTAGCTCAAGATCCAAAACTTGACATGTTGTATCTACAATGACCAACCCAACTCAAATAGGAAGTGTGATAATACCCCGAGAGGAGCATTCCTCATCATGATATGCCTTTATAACAATGCTCTTGGTAGTGTCCATAGAAGCATAAGAGAATCGTAGAGCTTTAACCAATTTTAGGGAGCATATGTTTAGTGTTTTTCTACCATCTACTAAAACTTGTCTGACCTTATATTTATGGATAAAGACTTCAATATGCAATGCATCATTGTGAGAGGGTTTTGGTGATGAATAGTCTTGGTCTAAAGATTTTATGTGATGGGGAGTGGTTAGGTATCCCACCATGGTTTCAAATTGGTTGACATCAATGTCATGAGGTATGAAAGACTCCTGTATATTTTTTTCAAGTATGGCCTTGTGTGCAAGAGAGATGCGTAGTAGCTCAAGTATAGAGATTTGAGTAGGTTTTTTTACTAATTGGTCAATGAGATTGAATTATCCCTTAGGTTGTGACTATTTAATAGATAGAGTAGGTTGTGACTATTTGGCAGATGGACCAGGTATCGTGATCTTTGACTATCTATGGGGAGGAGGACCAGCTATGGTGACTTTTCCTCCATGGGTAGTGACATTACACAGGTGTTTTCTTGATGGTAATTATATTGACATATTCGTCAATAGCTTGGAGATGATTAATAATGGGTCCATTAAAATAGTCGAGGGCAGTGCGAGTGTAATTGACATGATTCTTAGTAGTCTTTGGACCTAATGTAGAGGAATTATTTGAACCATGGTCTTACAGTGGGTTTTTATGAATAGTATGGTCCGCGTTTGAAGCAAATTGCTGACCACCTAACTCAATGGTGAAATTTTCAATGAGATCTTGTACAAAATTTCTTAATTGTTGACAAGAGGAGGTTTTATGCCCTTTTGTGTGGTGATAATCACAGAATGCATTGTCATCCCACCAAGATGGCTTGAATTGTCATGAGTCATATGGCTTAGGGTCTTGTAACGTGATGACACTGTTTTGAAGAAGTTTCTTAAGGATCTTTTCAATTGGTTCACCTAAGGCAGTATATGTACGTCTCTTCATAAATTTCCTAGTTTGTGTGGCTTCCCTTGGCCTTGATTGTTTTGATTATTTTTTATGGCATTTGCAATAGGTGTCGGTGTGGTCAACTATTTGTTTTGCGGTTGAGCTCCTTTGAGGGTGAGTATAGGACCCGTTGTGTTTACCGCCTTAGCATCAACAACGCCATCATTAGTGATGTGTTTATTCTTGACCTAGTATTTATTTTTGTTAGCAGGTGGGTTTTTGTTCATCTTCTTGTTTGCATATTTGAGTTCTCCTTTAGCAATAAGGGAATTTTTGAGTTGGACTCCTTTTTCGACGAGGTCTACGAAAGTGGTACAACAATGAACTTGTAAATTGTATTTTAAGGGGCCTAGAAGGTTTTGGAAAAACATGTCTACTTTTATTTTTCTGGTATCTTGACATGGCATTGACTTGCTAAACTTCTCCATCTTTGGAAGAATGGAATAAAGGTCTCGTGAGTTTCCTCTTGAGTAAGTGTGCATAAATTGGTAATAGTGATGTTGGTTTCAATGTTATAGGGATAATCTGGCACAAATTTTTCTACAAGTTTGTCCCATGACTTTACCCCCTTAGGCAAGGTGGAAAACCATTCAAGTGTGGGACCAACGAGACTCCTAGGGAAGAGTCTCATTAAATAAGTATGTTCATAGGAAACGTCCACACAATTGGTTGTAAATTGTTGAATGTGTTCAATGGGATTTTTCTTGCCTTTATATTTAGTGAAGTTTGGTACCATGTATCTAGGAGGGAACTGTGGCATGTGTGGACTCATATCGAAAGGGTATGGACATAGGTCATATGATGTGTGAGTCTTTTTTTGTTGCATCTACATGTTCTCGATCTATTTTTGCAAGGTCACAATTTGAGCTATGTGTGCATCAATTATGGGGTTGTTCGTAGCGTCACAAATGCTAGTGATAGGTATTCCATGAGTCCCCATTTTTTGTGAAGATGCATTTTGATATTGTTGTTGGTTGTGTTGTTATGAAATGTATGATGTTTTTTTATTAGGGATGTGTTGTTGGGTATGGATGTGTGACACATATGTGGTAATGTGCACTCCAATAGTATTAGTTGGTATTTTCATAATGTTTGACCTTGAGTATTTTGGTGTCCAAATGAAGTCATGTGTTTTGTAATCTGATTGCCTTGTCCAAATTGATAAATGTGACCATGGGGAATGTTGGTGTTTTTCCTTTGGGTGATATTGGTATTAAGTTCTGATGAAGTATTGACATTTGGTTGGGGTCCTAGAATGGAAATCCGTCATTTATTTCTCCCAAAGGGGGTGAATGAATTTGTTCCCATGGTATTATTTGAAGACCCAATTAAAGTATTTGACAATGTTGTTCCCATGGCACTAGATGAAGCTCCAAATAAAAGGTTTGAAGAAATTTCCCACATTGTTGAGGATCAAAAGGTAGCTCCAATTGATTGTGAGGATGTTGTTGACATTAGAGGCATTGATTGTGATGTGGTTTGTGACATGGTTGATGTTCCTCCAATGGATGTTGTATTGATCATGCTGGAAGTATTTTGATTAGAGGTGCCATTAAAGGTAGAATTAATATTGTTTGTTGCACTTTTATGTGGCACAACACCAATGAAGGTATTTTTTGCATTTTTGTTGGCATTGTGATCGAGAGATGTTTCTCTTAAAGTGTTAATGTCAAACTCACGTGGCAATTTGGCCCCTTGGTCTAAAAGTATGGCTAGATATCTCTGTGAATCTTGTAAGATGAGTTCTTCCATAAAGGAGGCCACATCTAGATTTTGAGTGGAAGCTTCTAAGTCTACCATGAATACATTTCCATTTTCATCTCTATGTATGAATGGTTCAAAGGGGTTGCATGAGGAAGATGGCATGTTTATGTCACTGAAAGGATTGATAAAAGATGCCCCCATGTCTGTGTCTTGGTTCATGTCATTGGAAAAGTTATAGGGGTTGGTGTCTTGTCCAAAAGGGTCCATTTGTCTTCTTTTCCTTTGGAGCCTAGTCTCAACCATATAAGAATTTTCTTAAATGAGGAAGATGAAAATGACAACTAAGTCTATGAAGGAGAATGATATGATACTATGTTTTTGGATTTTTTTGAATAAGGGATGCAAATGCAACTATATTTTTTGGAAATAAGAAATGCAATAATGACAATGTTGTCTAAAGGAAATGTCAAATGCAAAAGGACAATGAAGACTAAAATGAAAGGTATGACCCTATTTTTTTTTGGATTTTTAGGATAAGGGATGCAAAATGAGGACTAAAATGACTTGAATGTTCTAAGGTATGCAAATGTCAAGGTCAAAATAATCTTGATGGACCTTTAGAAAAGGTTTACTCAACCACTCAAAGCTTAGTTTATGTCTCAATTTGGATCATCAAAGGACTTGTTGGTATGACTAAATGACAATGACAAGATGACAAAGTGAGGTTTCCTAACTAGACTTTGAGTTGGAAAAGGCCTCGCAAAAGGACAAGGACTAAAGGAAGTGATTTTGACTAAGTCCAATGATAACCTACTTTTCAAGGAAAATATTTTGCAATGTATGGTAAGTTTTCCTATTCCAAAGTCTGCAACAAAATGAGGACCTAAAGACTGGTTTATTACTGAAAATGATGATGATGGACTCTAAGGGTGCAACTAAAAATTTACAAGGATGGACCTATGGAAAAATGCAAGCTAAAGAATGCAAAGAAAGGAAGATTTGAGTAATTCTTTTTTTGGTTTTCAACAAAGACCACTAGAGAAAGATGTTTGACAATAGTTTGAAGGTGTTTGATCTTGGGTTTTGGACTGTAATAGTGATTTTGTAAATGCTAGGAAATTGTGTCGTTTCAGGTCACGATGCATTGGAGGGTGTCAAATGCATCTCAGTTTCAACAAGTGTGTCACTACAGGTTACATATGTGGCTCAATATGTTAAATGTGGTGTTCTAGAAATTAAATGTGTTGTGATACAATCAAATGTGTTGCATAGGGTAGCAAATGCATCTTAGTAGAGTGATTGCAGCATAAAAAGTTTCAAATGCAGTTTAGAATAGCGAATGCGTTGCACAAAATAGAAAATGTGTTGTAGGTTGAATAAGGTCTAGTTTGTTTGTAATTTTAGAAAAAAATTAGAATTGTTTCAGTTTGAATGAGTGTTTCCAGGTCAGTGAGAGGTGTTTATTGTTCAATGTCTTAGAAAACACTTGGAAAACACAATGTTTTGTCTTTGAATATTCCAAAACATGCACAATGAAGATAAGCACAATCCTAGGTTATGAAAGAACTATATCCATTGGATTCCACATGGGTTTCCCCAACCACACTTATTCTTAGCGAGTGATCTAGAAGCTTGGCCACACAGACTACCCCTTACATTGCACTCACTTCTCACGTCAACCAAAGCTTCAAGCCCCAATAAATCTCCCATGGTAGGATTTTCACCTCTACTAAGAACTGTGACAATGTGGATGCCTTGACAACGACCGTTGCTGCACCAACAAATAGATGGATTTTTGGCAACTACACAAAGGTTTTTAGTTCGAGACTCCCGTTCGATTTGCCACACGTGAGGCAAGATTATCTCTGATAAGGAGGAATTCTAGCTTGAAGAGGTTACGCTCAATAAGGTTTTAGGGAATTCACTTGTCTGTGTGACACATCCACACTCATAATCCTAAGTTTTCCATTAGGTTTCAAATTTGTATACCGTTCGGGAGTAGTTCGGTTAAAGAGCTTCGTTGTCGGTTTGAGTCAACTTGGGGTGAGTACTTTTTTCCACCAAGGAAGGCCCAATTCCTAGAGTCACTAATAGTTTCTCTTGCACCCAAGGATCACACAAGTGTGCAAGGGGAGAGGATACTTCTATTATTGAATTGGGGTTACACAAATTGGAGACACTTGTTTGTTTTAATTATCAAAATTGTAATGTGAGGAAAACACCTAAACAAATTTGTTCATTTTAAAATTTTAACTTGATGTGAGAAAAAAAAGTTCATTTTAAGCCCATGACATGAAAATGCATGTAATTTTAACCATATGAGTTTCAATGCAAGATTGTGTTCATTTTAAGCCCATGAGTGAGTATGCATGTTCATTTTAACCAATGAAATGTGAATGCAAGTTGTTTGTGATTGTTTGTTTGCTTTAAGGAATTGAAAAAGCAATGTAGAAAATAAACAAAAACCAAGGTTAGAATCCTTGCCAAATGTTGTAAATAGAATATTAGTAACGCAAAAAACCTCTAAGCTACTAACAAAAAAAGAAATCTAAAAAATTCTGCAAAAGCTCGAAAGTAAATTTTTACCAGGAAAATATGTCGTTGTGGAAGTCAAATGTGTCATAGGGCAGAAACCTAGAAATTGCCAGGCAGATGCATCGTTCTACATAGCAAGTACATCTCAGGGTCAAAATCTGAAATCTTCTAGACATATGTGTCGAAATGCAAGGAAAATGCATCGCGACATAGCAAATGTGTCATTCAAGTTAGTGCAAAAACAAAAAATATCTTATGAAAATTTGTAAAAACAATTGTTTTGGCATTGGGTTCACCAATGTAGCTTAGGGAAAAACCTAGGTTAGAAAATTAAACCAAAAATAAAATAACCCAAAGCAAAGCAATGAAGAACAAAGGAGTACAAACATGAAAACAAGGAAATATCTCACCAAATGTCTTCAACCTCCATGATTAACCTCCATTGCACCTTCTCTATTTGCTGCAATATTATGTTTTCCCTCAGATTTGTGATGAGCAACCTATGACTATGCTAATGTCCTAAGAAAATGTTCAAGGATTTGATCTAAATACCTCACAATGCAACTAAGAAACTATGAAGCAAGCCTAAAATATGCATTAAAGAACCTATGAAGTCAACAAGCCAAGAGCATAAAGTGTGCATAAGATGTAGATGTCTAAATGAGACCAAGTTTGCCATTTTATAGAAAAGTCAATTTTGGATGAATGGCCAAGATTGAAGATTGAAAAATGTCCTAAGATCAATGGTTAAGATTGAATGACAACCCACAATTAGGGTTAGGGAAACATTAGGGTGAAATTTGAAGTGAATGGCTGAGATTTGATTTTAGAAAATCAAATCAAGGGACAAGATTGCATGTGACAAGGAGATAAGAATGACACAGAAAAAGAAAGAGCTAGAAAATCAAATAATATTATAAATTATTTGATTTATGGAAGAAAGTTATCATTTTGAAATAAAAATTAATTTAATTCAAAAGGTGGGGCCATGCGATAGTAAATAATTATTTTAAAATTGGGAAAAGGCAAAGCTAGACAATAATTAAATAAATTAAATAATTTATTTAATTATAAGAAGACATTTAGAAAGACGTATTTAAATAAATAAATAAATAATCAAGAAGAAATAATGGACAAAATATAATTAAATATTTTAATTATGTTAGGAAGAAATATGGAGAAAATAGAACTTGTAGGCCTAGGTCAATTTTATGTGTCTACACTAGTAGGGTTCCTATACAACCTAAATCTCATCTTGTAATGTTGAAAATATCAACACAACTTGAAGCTCTAGTGAAAGATATTGATAAACATTATATATCTATTCCTTGAATCTATTAACAACTTAGACACCATGATCACCACTAGTGACATTACCTCATCCTAAGAACCACATTTCTACAAAATTGAAACTACACTTTAAGCTCGGCTCAAAGGTCAAGTTGAAAATCCTTGGATTCAATGAAATCGGTTTGGAAAATTCCTTTTCCTCAAATGCGAGTTACCCTTTACAAGATTATGAAATAATTTTTTCTCCAAAGCATGCACATGTCATAGATGATTTATCTACTTCAAGAAATAAGAATCAATCTTTTTTTTTGTTTTATATGCAAGGTGTTTTGACAATATTGAAACAAAATACAAAGAGTGGATGAATAGAGAGGAGGAAATATCATTGGTTTGTGAGGCTATGCATTCTAGAATCTTCAATGATTTAGGAAGTGGTAGTAATATGGATGTATGTGTGATCACAAAGGGTTAAACAAAATCCTTGTGAAATCATCAACTAGCAAATCCACAAACATATAGTAGTTCAAGAGGTTATGATTTTTCTAAAAGGTATATGAAAGTTCTATAAACCAAAAAAACCTTTTTAATTTGAAATAACTACCTTCAACTATGACATTATTAATTTACACAAAAAAAAGAAATAACATGTATATGATATCGATTGTTGAAATTGAATAGCTTTAAATAGGTTTCCTGAGAGATTTAAATATCATCTAAACAAACAAAATATATGAATAAATTCCCTTATGTAATAGATGTATCTCTATCTAATAAATATTTAGAAATAGTGATGAAATAGAATTTATATTCCTAAACATCAATTAAGTCAAATGTGACATAAATACTGCAAGATGAATCTACGTCCAGGGATGGCCGTTTGGCTTCATTTGAGCATGAGGATATATAATTTTACATGAATGCAGAGTTTGTAGATGATGAGGGTAGAATTATTAAATCCTTTACAACTAGGCACACAGTGTCCATCATGAGCCCTAGTTGAGACTCTACTACAAAGGGGATCATCCAAAAATTGTTGAGCTCGAGAATTTTCTATCAAGTCATGCTCTAGTTTGCAGGTTTATAAATTTGTGACCTAAATTTCTTGATCTTCACCAATGGATTTTCAAAACTTGGAATTGCTTCTTTGAAGGTGACTTCTTTATCTTTCCCTATGTAAAGATACCTGCATCACCCAATGACACACATATTTTCCCCTAAAGTAACTAGTGATTCGATTTTACAATTGATTTTATTTTTAAAAGTAGGAAGGATTATTTTTTTGTTTGGTTAGAAATAGGTTGATCAAATTATTTTTTTACACGAGAGAAAAAATGCATACAAGGCTATAAACTAATCATAATATAAAGATTAAAGACACATCACAATATAATACAATGTATATTCTAGAAAAATCTTCAAGAGAAAAAACTAGCCTCAAAAAGCATATACACTCAATGTATTATTCAACAATGAAAACACTACAATATACTTGCATGTATCCATAGCTCAATACAACAATAACCAAGTCAAACAATAAAATAGCCAACCTCAACCACTAAACATGTAATTATTTTTATAAAATTAAGCTAATACAAAACAACCAATTGGTAAGGTGAAACTATGTCTCAAAACCATGAGTACACAAAACCATGGTACTAAATTTTTTAAAATTACATATGTTTTCCATGTGCAATTCACACACAAAATATCTATCCAATATTACATAGAACTTAACAAATATATTCAAATAAATATTTAATATGGGTAAACACATCTCCAAAGAAATATTTATTTTACTTAATTAAATAATTACTTTTTTGCAAGATCTACACCATCTTATTGTTAACATTGTTTTATGATTAGATCTGATGACCTATTGACTACCATAATCTACCTTCAAATATTATTTTTTATCAATTCTTAAAAGTCTAGTTCAAATTTATTAACAATATATATTAAAATAATTACATATATAAATATTTTTGTTTTTGTTTTCATAAAAAAATCCAAAGATTTCCATATTATCCAGATACTTATATTTATATTGATTGAGCTTTGCGCAGAAGGTCGTTCAGTGTCTATATATTATCCAGATATTCTCTTTTATTCTTTGTACAGTCCGATATAGTGAGATACGTATCTTTGAACAGTCAAGCTCGGGGAATATGCCTCCTAGGAGATATTTACGCTGGCCTTTGATTACAAAAACAGTTAACTAATACTGGCATTTCCTGGACATCTCGTAGTTTGTCTTGAATGCTTGGGCGAATATTGAGTAGGTCTAGTGTGAACAGAGACAATATAAAAAGAAGTTGAAAATGAAATCTAATATGATAAATTAGGATCTTGCGTTTGGAGGTTATAATATTGCATTTTAGGATCTTGCTTTTTCAAATGTCACTAGATATTGATTTTATGGTAGATGGAGATATTGATTTTACTTCCCAAATCTCTATCCGATATTGATTTTAGAGAAAAGAAAATATGTTCTGTATAAAATTAAATTTTAAATGATCTCTATAATTAATATTATAAAATTTATATTTATAAATAATATCTATGATTAAAGCTATATCTTCTTTACTACTTGCTGTCAGAAACAAAAATAAATCTGTTTCATTTTGGGCATGAAATTGGGCTCGCTTCCAGGAAGATACTTGGGCATTCCTTTGTTTGGGGAAGCAAGTAAGGCAACAATATGGAAAGATTTGGTAGATTGTTGTTTGAAGCGCATGGACAGGTGGCAAAGTAGGTGGCTGACTTCGGCTGGAAGGATTCAGATGCTCAAGTTTGTCATCTCATCCATTCCTATCTTTTCAATGATGTGTCTTAAAATTCCAAAAAACGTTATTCAGATAGTTGGGCAGTGAATGCGAACTTTTTTTGGAATGGGACTAATGATTAGGATAAAATTCCTCTTCCTTCTTGGGAAAAGATTTGTATGGCGAAAGGGAAAGGGAGAGCGGGGGTGAGAGATTGGAGTATTATGAATGAGGCCTTGGGAGAAAATTCGGTGTGGAATATTTATTCCCAACCCTCTCAGCTATGGGTCCGGATCCTAAAAGCCAAATATTTGGACTCGATGGAAGACAGTAGAATTTTGACTATGTGTAATCCCCCTATTGGTTCAGCAATTTGGAACTTTGTGATTTCTTTCCAACAGGTAATAGTTGATCACATCACATGGCAGATTGGGAATGGAGCGGAGGCGAAGTTCTAGGAAGATTTGTGGGAGGGATTTCCATCTTTGAAAGAGAATGTTGAACTGCAAGACCTAAGACTTTGGTTCACACAACATTGGGGAAAAAAGGTAAGTGATTACTTGGAGTTTAGTGGTGATGCTTTAGGCAGTGATTAGCGCTAAAAAACTCTCCAGGATGCTGAGTTATCAGATCGACATCGAGATCTTATGTAGGAGATCTTCAAGTCTAGAAATATTGTGATGATTAATAAGGAAGACAAGGTGGTATGGTTTGGTGCAGTGGATGGGAAATATTCGATAAAATTATGATACCAATTTTTGGACACAGAGGCAGGAAATGAAAAATGGGTTATAAGCTTATGTTGGGGGAAAAAATGTTTACCCAAAGCAGGAGCCTTTACATGGTTGGCAATTAGGGGTCGCATTATAATAGGAGAAAGAAGGAACCATTCTTGTTTCTGTGGACCAACTAAATGTGTGATGTGTGCAGAGGTGGAGGAGACTAGCAACCATCTATTGCTACATTGCAGATTGGAGGCTTCATGTTGGGAAATGTTGAGGAGTTCTTTGAGTTGGCAAGGCCCTACGTCGGATACACTAAAGAAGGTTTTTGAGGGATGGCCTATCTCAAGGAACGAGTCAACTTTTTCTTGTATTTGGAAGGTCATACCTTCCTTAGTAGTGTGGGAAATTTGGAAAGAGAGAAATATGAGAATATTTCTCAACAAGGAAGAGTCGTTAGAAAGGTTACAGTGGAGAATCAATCATGTCATAGAGGAAGTGGTTGGGGCAGCAACATCACATGTTTACAATCCAAGGGTCCCTTTTACTATGGAAGATAAATGCATTTAGACACAGTGACCGAGTATTTGCCTTCGGCCCATTAAGGGGCTTGGTTGGGTTAAATCAGCTGCAAAGGTGTCTAAGATGGTGACCTAGGAAAAACTAATGGAAGGTTGGTGGAAACTAATTTTTGATGGTGCATCAAAAGGGAACCCTGGTCCATCAGTCGCAGGATTCATTATTTGAGATTGGAAAGGGGATGTTTTATACTTGGGAGTGAAGAAACTGGAGGAAGGAACAAACAATATAGCAGAAGCATCTGCAACGTTAATGGCGATTAAACTTGGGAAAAGTCTGGGAGCTTCAAAAATTCATTTAGAGGGGGATTCACTAATAATTATTCAAGTCGTGATGAAGGGAACCATTAATGTGTGGCACCCTCAAAATGTAATTGAAAAAATTAGAGAAGAACTAGTTCATATGAGAATATTTTAGTGAGCCACATTAGAAGAACAAGAAACGTTGAAGCTGACATCATTTCCAAAGGGGCCTTAACATTCAGGGAAGTTGGTGAATTAAAATTATAAATCATAAGGAATGTGGACTTAGCGAATTGAGATAACGTAGTAGGTGAGTACAATGCATTTAATGAACAAGATTGGAGACAGATTGAAGTAGATTTGACAAGATGGGAGAAATGTGGTGAAGGTTGGCGGTGGCAACCAAGTACAAGTGACATTAAAATAGGAGTGAGGTAATCAAGGAGATTAAAATTCTTGGCCCTCGGTCTTGATGAATGCATTCTTGTTAGGTGTGAGGAAGGAAGCATAGAGAAGGAGTTATTACGGTGGCGACATTGTTGAAATAGGGCTCCAATGGAGCCAAACTTCACCTTCCTCTCAAAGTGACAACTAAGCCCGTTCTATGGAGACGCATCTAGGGAGAGGTTAATGGGGATGTTTCTATTTAACAAAGGGAGATTGGTGCAATGTGTGAAGATGATTTTGGGTAGGGACTTTGGTATTTTAAGGAACAAATACATGATGGACATGGATGTGTATTCTCTAATAGCAACGTGGGGTTTTAACCTGGGAGAGAAGGTGGAAACTATTAAAGAAGTGATGAAAATGATTATGCATGCAGATTTCTTGGATTGTTTGGAGTCAATTTTAGAATGGGAAATCTTGGGAGTAGGACTAGACATCAGGGAAGGAATTGACATTGAAGAACTTGAAGATTTTGTGGATTGCATTCCATTTATCTATTGGCCAAAGGGGGAGTTTAAAGTGAGGTGCAGAGAGGAGGCAAGGCTCAGCTAGAAGGCATTAAAGCTCTTTGTCGAGCTGATGAAAGTTGAACCCGTAATAGCCCAAGCGAAGGTAGAAGTGAAGTAGTTGGAAAGAGAGGAGAAACGCCGTCAGAAGCGGAAGACAAAAGAAAAGTGCAAGGTCGAGAAGGAACCGGGTGGTGCAAACTGAAGAAAAATTCGTCCTCTGGTTTTGTTTATCATTCTATTTTTTAAGCTACAATTAGGCATAAGTTGAACTGTATGTGGGGGAAACTTATGATGTAATCTGATTTTTAAAAGCAATACAAACAAACTCTTATTACCGAGCAAAAAAAAAGAGCTAAATCTTTTTAAAAATTTAGTAATGTTTTCTATCATCAAAGTTATAACTTTGTTCTACTATGTAAGGTTCAAACATATTTTATGGCTAACATCCTTTTTTAGCAAGAGAAAAGAGAAAAAAAATAAAAATTTAAAATACATTGTCTCTCCCCACTAAGCATGTCAAACCAAGTCACCATTAAACTAGTCAATAATACAATTTTTTTCTAAGATTTCTTGGTACTCCTCTCCATGAACCTTAACGAATACATCAACCATTAGATATAAAAACATCAAAAAATGTAGGAGTAACATCTTGGATACCTTTATTCATTATGACTTTAAACAGAAACAAAACCCTTCATTTTAGTGAGCTTAGATAATTCACCTATAACACTAAGCAATACAATGGTTTATTTTGGTCATGCAAACACTTGACCTTCATTTATGAATTTACAAATCTATTTGGCTTGCTATTTTTTATGTTAAGCACTTCATCACATCACATTTAAAGGCCATAAATTTCTATACAATGATATACATAATGTCTCACATTGCCTTCCCAATTTTATATTTATATTCATGAGGTTCTTAAATGCTAATAATAGACTAGAATTAAAATTAATTATGCAAGGCCACAATCTTGGGTTTTGTCATGACTACAAATTATTTACTACCATCAAATAAACCCAAATAGCTATCACAAAACTTTTTTTTATGAACACCCTATTAGCCTATCCATATCTAAGTATAGGCTCACATTAAGTATCCTGTTATCTGGATAGGATGGAAAATACATTCTACCCCTCAATTATCCTACTAACAACCTATGTACTAATCATAGACACTAGCTCTTCAAAACCAACATCATATTCCTTGATGACCAATCTTGTACAACATGAAGGATTAAAAGGAATGGATCATCTTACAATTGAATGAAATTTTCCAACACCAGCTCTTCAAAACCAACATCATATTCCTTGATGACCAATCTTGTACAACATGAAGGATTAAAAGGAATGGATTATCTTATAATTAAATAAAATTTTCCAACTTAATGTACATCACTTCAACCTCAAACTCTTTGGAATAATTCTTAAGAATAGAAATAAATATACCAACCTTTAATTGACATTTCTCAACATCTAATAGTACACTTTTCAAATCACTTGATATTCCAAAGATTTATCAGAAATATGTAACTCTTTCAACTACTAAGATGCCTACACAACCTAAATCTCATGTTGTAATGTTACAAATATCAACACAACTTGAAGCTATAGTAGAAGATATTGATAAATGTTATATATCTAGTCCTTGAAACTATTAACAACTTGCACATCATGATCACCACTAGTGATATTACCTCACTCTAAAAATCCATATTTTTATAGAAATAAAACCACATTTTTAGCTTGGTTCAGAGCTTAAGTTGAAAATCCTTGGATTCAATGAAATCAATTTCAACATTTCCTTTTCCTCAAATGCTAGTTCCCCTTTAAAATTTTATGAAATAAAATTTTCTTCTAAAGAATGCACACATCATAAATGATTTATCTACTTCAAGAAATAGGAATGAATTTAATTTATTTTTTTGTTCTATATGAAAGATGTTTTGGAAATATCGAAACAAAATACAAAGAAAGGATGAATAGAGAGGATGGAATATCATTGGTTTGTGAAGCTATGCATTCTATAATCTTCAATGATTTGGGAAGTTGTAATAATATGGATGTATCTTTGTTCACAAAGGGTCAAACAAAATATTTATGCAATCGTCAACTAGCAAATCCACAAACATAGGCTAGTTCAAGAGGTTGTTAATTTGCTAAAAGACATAGGGGGTTCTATTAATCAAAAATCCCTTTTAATTTGAAATAACAACCTTCAACTATGACATTATTCATTTACACAAGAAAAATAAGTGATATAACTATGATATCAATTGTTGAATTTGAATATCTTTGAATAGATTTCCTATATTTATCAATTGGGAGATTTAAATATCCTCTCAATAGACAAAATATATGAAAAAATGACCCTATGTAATAAATGTATCTCTATATAATAGAAATAAAGTAGAATTTATATTTCTAAACATCAATTTAGTCAAATGGGACATATATACTACAAGAGGAATCTATGTCTAGGGATGCCCACTTGGCTTCATTTGAGCATGAGGATATATAATCTTACATGAATGAGGAGTTTGTAGTTAATGAGGGTAGAATGATATAATCCTTTATGACTAGGCTCATGTTGTCCATCATGACCCCTAGTTGAACCTATACTGCAATGGGGCTCACTTCAAACATATTCTTCAAAAATATTTCTCTTATGACCGTCGTAGTGAAGTTGGTGTTGCTTCTCCAAGCAAAAATATAGAGGGTTCTACCCTCTGCTTAATTTTTTTTGAACTATTCCAGAATAACCATGGACTCCAAAATTTGCTGAGCTCGAGAATTTTCTATCAAGATCAAGAATTTTATGAACACCCTAGTAGCCTATCCAAATCTAAGTATATGTTCACATTGAGTATCATGTTATCCATATAGGATGAAAAATACATTGTACCCCTCAATGATCCTACTATCAACCCATGTACTAATCATAGACACTAGCTCTTCAAAACCAACATCATATTCTTTGATGACAATTGTTGTACAACATGAAGGATTAAAAGAAATGGATTATCTTATAATTGAGAAACAATTTCCTACTTAATGTACATGACTTCAACCTTAAACTCTTTAGAATAATTCTTAAGAATAGTAATCAATTTACCAACCTTTAATTGGAATTTCTCAACATTTAATAGCACACTTTTCAAATCACTTGATATTCCAAAGAGTTATCATAAATATGAAACTCTTTCAACCACTAATGTTCCTATACAACCTAAATATCATGTTGTAACATGTTGTAAATATATACACAACTTGAAGCTCTAGCAAAAGATATTGATAAACATTATATATCTAGTCCTTTAAACCATTAACACCTTGTGCATAATGATCACCACTAGTGACATTACCTCACTCTAAAATACCACATTTCTAAAAAAATGAAACTGCATTTTAAGCTTACCTCAAAGCTCAAGTTGAAAAATACTTGGATTCAATGAAATCAATTTAGACGTTTCCTTTTCCTCGAATGCTAGTTCCCCTTTACAATCTTATGAAATGAAATTTGCTTCTAAAGAATGCACACATCATAAATTTTTGATCTACTTCAAGAAAAGGAATCAATTTATTTTCTTTGTTGTTCTATATGAAAGATGTTTTGGTAATACTGAAACAAAATACAAAGAAGGGATGAATAGAGAGGAGGGAATATCATTGGTTTGTGAAGCTATGCATTCTATAATATTCAATGATTTAGGAAGTGGTAGTAATATAGATGTATGTGTGTTCACAAAGGGTCAAACAAAATATCTATGCAATCGTCAACTAGAGCAAATCCAAAAACATAGGCTAGTTCAAGAGGATGTTAATTTGCTAAAAGACAGTAGGGAGGTTTTGTCAATCAAAAATCCCTTCTAATTTCAAAGTTCTACCTTCAACTATGACATTATTCATTTACACAAGCAAAAGAACTAATATGAGTATGATACCAATTGTTGAAATTGAATAGCTTTGAATAGATTTCTTGTATTTATCAATTGAGAGACTTAAATATCCTCTCAATAGACAAAATATATGAAGATATGTTGCTACATAATAAATGTATCTCTATATAATAAGAATCAAATAAAATTTATATTTCTAAACAATAATTTAGTCAATTGGGACATATATACTGCAAGAGAAATCTATGTCTAGGGATTCCCATTTGGCTTCATTTGACCATGAGGATACATAATCTTACATGAATGAGGAGTTTTCAAATAATGAGGGTAGAATTATCAAATCCTCTACAACTGGGCACAGGGCCTCCATCATGACCCCTACTTGAGCCTCTTCCACAAAGGGGCTCACTTCAAATATATTCTTCCAAAATTTCTCTCATATGACTTTGGTTGTGATGTCTGGGTTGCTTCTCCAAACAAAAACATAGAGGGTTCTACCCTCTACTTCAAGTTTTTTGAACCATTCCAAAAACACCCATGAATCAAAAATTTGTTGAGCTCAAGAATTTTCTATTTTCCTTTTGAATAGGTTGATCAAATTATTTTCTACATAATTTTATGAGAGGAAAACATGTACACAAGTTTATAAGATAATCTTAATAAAAAGATCAAGGATGCATCACAATAAATATATGATATATCTTGAAAAAATCTTTACGGATTTTTTTTTACATTGAACGTATTATTCAATAATGAAAACATTACAATATACTTACATGTATCCATAGCTCAATACAATAACAACCAAGTCAAATATTAAAATAATCAACCTCAACCAATTAAACATTTTCTTGTTTTTATTAAATTAAACTCACACAAAACAAGCAAGTGGTAAGGTGAAACCATGTCTCAAGACCACAAGTACACAAAACCATGTGTCTCAAAGCCATGAGTATGTAAAACCATTGTACTTAGTTTTTTAAAATTGTTTCATGTAAAAATAGGGTTCATAAAAATGAGCCAATCAAGATAATGAACCACTTTTTTTTAATCCTATGAAACATACAATTGTGAGGGCTAAAACAATCAAATAACAATAAAAAACTAATCCTAAATATTATGGCAATGAAAAGGGGAGTTTTGAGAGCTTGAAATGATGTGCACCTTGCAGAAAACTTGTTGTTTTTAGTCCATAGAGGACTCATTCGCCTTTAGTGGCGAATGGGTCCCTATTAAGGCTTCCAAAAGGTTCCTTCTAGGCTTTGTTCCTCTCAATCTATAACTCTAGATTCCATATTTTCACTACTCTAGCCCTATTGAGGACTCATTCATCTTTAGTGGAGAATGAGTCCTTTTAGGGATTTGGAAAAATGATTTTTGGCTTTTGTTCCTTGATGTCTACACTGCCAGGTCCTTAGTTATTGGCCTGCAAAAGTCTGAAATAAACTTTGTAGCCTCCTTTCTTTGTTCTTGCACTTTGAATGACAACTTTTGCAACTTGAAATTTTTTTCAATTTTGCTCCAAATTTTTCTCTTCAACCTAAAACCTACAATCATACATGAAAGAGGAGAAAAGTATTGTTTGTTAGGGGATAGGGTAATTAAACCAATTCATGAAATAATGAAATTGAAGCATGAAACATGAAATTTGCATTTGATGATACCTTGGATGTTGTCTTGGAGTACAAATATACAAACTAGCATGAAATGGCCATGGGGAATGTAGATATTGATCTCAAATAGATGTGAAATAGTGCTTGCAAGAAGGATCTTCAATGCTACATCAACAATCTTTGCTCAACATGTATGAATGAATAAAACCCTTGACATGATGAAATGATCTTGGATTGTTGCAATAAACTCTTGATAATCTACCCTTGATTGTCTTTGAAATGCTCTATAATGCCCTTGTGAAGTTGCTAGGATGTCTTATGAAATTGCTAAGAGAAAAAATGTGAATTAAACCCTTATTTATACTAAATTGAGATATTAACCCCGAAATTCAAAGAATTCAAGCCGACCTCAGATCTGGGTATTAAAATTATAAGGATCCCACCACAATTAAATTCAAAAATGGGTGTGGCATAATTTCCAAGGCCAAGCTTCGGGGTGATGAAAGTACATAAAAAACCCACCTCAAAAATGTAGAGAATTGGGTGTCCTATGAGGAGAGGACTCCTTTTCCATTTAAAGGAGAATGGGTCCTAGCAACATTTTTTAGGACACCAAATTTTCCAAATTAAATGTCATACAATATCATTATTGGGTGTCAGGATAGATCCTTAAAAAAGGGGGCTTGAATTTGAATTAAAGGGGTCAATTACACTCAATTAGCCACCATTAATTAAGGGGACCTTAGATAAATATGAAAGTGTATTAAAACACTTTGCAACACCTAAATAAGGTACAAGTAAAATATATTTTATTTGAAAAAGGGACCATTAAGTTTAATTAATTAAATAAACCTTAAAAAAGTGTGAAAGCATGTTACAACACGTTACAACACCTTTGCAAAGGACTAATTAAGGTAAAATTTAATTAACTAAAGGTCCTAGAATGGTGTGAATGTGTACAAAACATTATAACACTACTCCAAGACACCATTAACTCAGTTTTAATGTTAATTATCCAAAACCAAGTAAGGTAAAATGCTAGTTTTTTCATTACTACAATTCTCCCCCACTTTAGTCAGAGGATGGCCCCATGTGAAACTAACACTAAAGTAGACATCCAAGATACTTAAGTATGCAAAAATAAAAAAGATACATGATCATGCCCTATCAAAGGCCAAAAATAAACAAAAACAAAGGATTAAACACAACTGATTCAACTCAATGTGAAGCGGTGGTTGTTTGTCCATAACATATGCTGCTCACTCTGGGGTAGTGAACCTCAGTCTATCCACTAGGTGAGTTGTCCCAAAATATGTATTCTCACTCTAGGGTAGTGGAACCTTAGTCTTTCCACTAGGTGAGTTATCCCAATGAGGTGGCAAATGAGATAATTGAATTAGCCTCTCATACCATACCAAAGTTATTGAAGGGATTGATCTTCAACATACTATTGCCTCCACACCACAACAAAATGGTGTAGCTGAGAGGAAAGAGAGGTCCCTAAAAGAGATGTCTAGTTGCATGATCCACGCTTGTTCCCTTGCACCTGTATATTGGGTAGAAGCTATCAACTAGTACTGCTCACATTTAGAATAGAGTTCCACCTAAGGCATTAAAAGGCATCACTCCCTTCAAAGCTTGGTGTGGCAAGAAACCTATTGTGAGGCACTTTAGATTTTTTGGCTCCCCAACATGGGCACATATTCCTTTAGAGAAGCACCAGGCCTTGGAACCTCAGAGTCGGCCTTGTATCTTTGTTGGTTACCCTGATGGTGTCAAAGGATAGGGTGATCCCACAAAGCTGGTTTACAATTTCTAGGAGATTCAGATTTTTGTTGAAATCACATACTTTTAGAAAATATAATGATTTAAGCTTTAAAAAGTTCCATTTAAAGAATTTTAATTGAAGAGTGTTTGATCAAACTACCTTAGATCAAACCACCTTGGATAGAACCTCGCTAGGTTTAAACCATACCTATACCAGAGTCTCCTTTACACCTATCAAAATGCTGATAAAAACCACTTTTGAGTTACCTTTTGGAGGATCAAATGAATTCATTTAAAATTTATTTTTTGTAAGTATATAGTCCTTATTATAAGCTTCCCAAAAAATATAATTTTAAATAAATTTAATTTAATTATTATATTTAATTTTTTTCTTGTGAACATAGATTTTTCACTGAAAATCAAGCTTTCAGTTCTCCACATGTGGAAAAATAGCAGATTATCAAAAAAAAATTGAAAAATATGAGTGCACTAGATATTGAAGTCCTTGATCCAACAAAAAATTAAAATTGATACATACAAAAAAAGTTACGCGTTATACGTCATGCTATGTCTGAATTGTAATTGATTTGACTTCAAAACTTGATTAAAGAAAAAATATTCAATAATAATTGTCTAACCAAGTGGAAGCACTACATATCGGAGTTACAAATCTAAATTCCAATAAACTAGAATTTTATCCTTCATGGAAAAAAAGTTATGTTAACGGTGAGCATCACTTTTTAAAATGTTGTTTTCTCAAAAAAATAGTTTTCGAGGGAGATAGAAAAAGAAGTGCAATTTGATTGGGTTGTACATCAAATTGATGTGAAGAGTGCATTTCTTCATGGAGATCTACATGAATAAATTTACATGGAGCAGCCACAAGGATTCATTCAAGATTCTTCATTGATTTGCAAACTAAGGAAGTCTCTCTACGATGTCAAACAAGCTCCATGATCTTGGTATGCCAAAATAAAATCCTTTCATCTCTCCATTGGGTTCTCCAGATGCCACTCAATTTTGAATGTCTACATCTTGCAACAGGAGAGTGCTATTCTCTTCTTGGCTCTCTATGATGATGACTTGTTTGTCACTAAGAGCACTTCATTCATCATCTCAATTGTTAAGACTGCTTTGCATGACAAATTCTCCATGACTAACTAGGGTCTCTTGCACTACTTTATCAGAATCGAGATCACACAAACCTCTTTTGGAAT
Organism: Sequoia sempervirens; assembly: GCA_007258455.2. NCBI lineage: Eukaryota > Viridiplantae > Streptophyta > Pinopsida > Cupressales > Cupressaceae > Sequoia > Sequoia sempervirens. The sequence goes on along the minus strand of VDFB02208809.1, from coordinate 21,221 downwards.
TTCACTTGCACAACCCAAGTATGCTCTTGATCTTTTGTCACATTTTCATATGGCTGATTGTAAGCCTGCACTGACTCCCTTTCTGTCTAGAGTTAAGCTTGAGGCCAAATGTTCCACACCACTAGTTGATGCTACTTTGTATCATCAACTTCTTGGTAACCTCCTCTACTTGACTCATACCCGCCCTGAAATTTCCTTTACAGTTGGCATTATTTTGCACTTCATGACAGAACCACATGAGCTTCATTGGAAATCTTCCAAACACATCTTGCACTACATCAAGGGCACTCATCGGTATGGGATTCACTATGCAATAGGCACAAGTTTAGACTTACTTGGGTACATGGATTTTGATTACATTGGTGATATTGATAATCACAAGTCCATATCTGGCTGCAATTTTCACTATGGTTCTGGCCCCATTTGTTGGCAGAGTAAGAAGCAACATGCCATTTCTCTTTCTTCAACTGAGGCTGAGTATTGGGGAGTTATCAATGCTGCCACTAAGGCTATTTGGCTTTAGAATATCCTCAATGAACTTGGCATAACCTTTCAAAAGCCATCAATCATCTATTGTGACAACAAGAGCACCATCCAGATCTTGAAGAACTTGGTCCATCATCAACGAACTAAACACATCGAGATCCGTACGCATTTTCTCCGAGAGCTAATTAAGGAGAAAGTCATTGATTTGCGATACTATCCTACAACAGATCAAGTTGCAGATATATTCACCAAACCCTTCACTTAGAGCAAGTATGTTCAACTTTGGTCTCTCTTGGGGGTGAGGCACATCTCTTATAGGGGGGTCACTTAGACCTTCTTCATTCACCATCTCATGGGCAGGAGTTTTTTCCCACTAGGTTTTCTCTTTTTTTAATCATTGAGAGGTTATTATGTACATGGGTACCTCATCAGGACTAATAGTCAGGACCCATATTTGCATCCTTACATTGTATACTTCTCCCTAAGTTGAACTTAAAGGGGGGTGTTAGTGTGAAAGGGGTACTTTATCTAACTAGTTCATTCTTAGCTAGTTCTCCACTAAAGTCCTCTTCACACTAGCTGAACTTTACATAGGGATAAGGTGGTTGAGCCTTTAATGGTATGAGTTGTCACACCTCATAGGATGCCAACACTTGTCATAATTTGGTTGCATCCATCTCTCCCCTTGGCCTATATAACCAAGGCATTTCCTTTGTAATTCTCAAGCTGAATATAGTTGTGCATTCTTGAGAGGAATACAGTTTATTCATCCTCATATTTCTGGTTTTTTTTTCCTCTAGTCAATAGATTCCTGGGTAGGCTTGTTAGCAAATCTCATAATTTTGTTTGGCCTAAATGTAATTTCTTTCTATGGTTACTTTTCAAAAATAAATGTCTTACATAGGACAATAGAAGAAAGAGAGGATTCCAAGGCCCTTTCCAATGCGTTCTTTGTGGTGTTAATAAGGATTTTGTCAATCATCTCTTATTTTAGTGTTCCTTCTTTGATAGTCTTTGGAGGTAGTGGTGACACATCTGATACTAACTTCTTGTTCATTCTACTTATCTATCTAATGTTTAGACTAGTTTGGGATATCCTCCTACTTCTACTTCTACTTGTCTATCTAATGTTTGGACTAGTTTGAGATATCCTCCTACTTCTACTTCTATTCTTTTTATTTTTATGGCTTAAGATATTGGTATTGTCTTTAATCTTTAAAAAAATTGGTTGGAATGGAATCATGGATCTTCCAAGGCCATCATAGTCTTATTGGGTATGTCTTTACAAAAATATCGTGACACCAAGAGTTGACAATGGAGCCTTTGACAAAGGACACTCCAAACTCTAACAAATATGGCCCATGTTGATAGGGGTGCCACTAGCATGTTTGAGTAAAATGCACATCGCGTTGACATTCTAATACTTAGATGTGAGGGCTCTCGCAAGCAAACTGTATTCTTTATTTAAGGATAAACTTGAATAACCTGTAGACTCTACTTCTTAGTATTTAATGTGACTAATGTCTCCTTCCACGTTAGGTCCCAATTCCATGATCACACGCGGCCTAAAACATGAAAAGGTTAATACACTGATTTGCTTTAAAGATTCAAGGTATGCTCCACTAATCTCTGCCTGTTTAATAATTAGGGCAATCTAATTTGCTCATGATAGAATCAGATTCTTCCTTATAAACTATTTGAGTTACATAGCCAAGCTATCCATCGTTCTAACATTGTCAACAAACCATCTAATGCATTTTGCTTAGAATTTAAGTTCAGAGAAGAATATTATATACCAAAATGAAATATGTAGATGAAGTCAGCAGTATGGGCCCTTTGATTATATTCCTGGCCGACAGGGCATCACATTTGCTCTTTAAATACCCATCATGTGGGATACCTTTCATGCAACCAAAACATTTTTGATATTCTTCGAACTGTTTTTTGCTGTGATTTATCACTTAAAAGGCAATGGCTTTCGAAAAGGGTGATGACAACAGCAAGTAAGGAAAATAATAGTTCTGTTTCATTATGTTGGCTTGCTTCTGCAAACTTTCTGGAGTGTTAAAGAACGATTTGTCATGATGAATGTGGATGCAGGTGGTGGAGTAGGAAGACTGTGGCCGTGGTCACAGGGGCAAACAAAGGAATAGGCTTGGAAATTGTACGTCAGTTGGCAGAAAATGGTTTAACTGTGGTCCTAACTTCAAGAGACCTCAGTAGAGGACTGACAGCCACCAAAACCCTTCATGATGAGGGTCTCAACAACGTTGTATTCCATGAGCTGGAAATACAGAGCATGCAGAGCGTTTCAGAGTTTGAAATGTGGTTGAAGAATAACTATGGCGGTCTGGACATCTTGGTATGGTTGAGCTTACACAACTGGCATATTGTTTGTTATTTAAGTCATCTTAAACTACCAATACCAAACTTGGGTTTACTTTTAAGCATACGAGGAATATAAGAATCTGGGTTGACCTTCTGAAATGATTAGGCTATGGTGAATGGATTCTTGCAGGTCAACAACGCTGGTATATTTGGTACCACCATTGATAAAGAAGCTGCAATTCAAGCTGCTTGCGTTTCACAAATGCAATATGATTTACTGGTAAAGTTTAACTTTGTACAGAATATATTTTCTCTACTCTCAAATTAATTTCCAATTGTATGGGTAAAGCAAAATTCTAACATGCATTATTATAACCTCTATCTCAAATTGCCTTCCATCTATTATAGTATTGATAAAGCAAAGTTTTAACATACATCATTATAATCTTCATATTGAGCTGCCCTGCACCCAAGATCGGCAAAGAAAAATTCTAACACGCATCATTATATCGTCCATCTGAAACTGCCCTCCATCCAATATGGAATTGGCAGAGCAAAGTTCTAACATGCATCACTATAACCTCCATCTAAAACTGCTCTCTGCCCAAAATAAATTCGGCAAAGCAAAATTCGAACGCACAGCACTATAACCTCCATCTGAAACTACCCTCCACCCAATATTGGTTCTTGATTTATTTATCATATTAAATTTCATTTTCAACTTCAATATCTTTTATGATTATTTATGAACATTTGTATTAATTTGATTTGATTTTTTAAATTTTTCTTGTTCACAGAGCGATTCAGTTTTCGCCCAAGCGTTCAAGACAAATTACGAGCTGTCCAAGAAATGCATAGAAATAAACTATTATGGGACGAAAAGAATCACAGAAGCATTACTGCCGCTGCTGAGACCAGAAGGTCGAATCGTGAACGTTTCTTCAGAGGCCGGATTGCTACGGGTATAAAATATCTTCTTGCTATAATAATCATGCCATGTTTATTCAATTTTATCACCAATTCTTCTTCCTCAGTTAACAATTGTGATCTTTTACAGTTGCTGAAGAACGATTCACTTCGAGCCCAGCTTTCGAACGTTTCAAAAATAACAGAGGGATTAATTGACAAGATGCTTGAAATGTTTCTGCTTGATATGAAAAGTGGTAAATTGGAAGGAAAAGGTTGGCCTTGTTTTACACCCCATTATTCTCTGTCAAAGATTGCTTTGAATGCTTATGCTCGTCTCCTTGCTCAGAAATTATCAGAGAGAAGGATATATGTGAATAATGTGCATCCAGGGGATGTTCAAACGGACATGACTGATTATCTGGGAAGATTAACGCCCTCTGAGGGGGCCCACAGCTGTGTTAGGGTAGCTCTGCTTCCCCCTGCTGGTCCTTCTGGACAATTTTTCTTGATGAAAGAAGCCCATTCATTCTGAGGGTACCTTCATTTTATTTGAAAGTATAAGCATGTGCTGTTGTATTAGTTATATAATTATATTTTAGATGCAGTGTAAACTGCTTTTTGTAATAAAATGTTGGGATCAAATCCCAGCGTAAATATTATATCAGCGTGAATAATACATTGAATGTAGATTTTTTCATGGTAAAGATTTTCTCAGGATATATCATATATTCATTGTGATGTGTCTTTGATTTTTTATTATGATTATTTTGTAAACTTGTATACATGTTTTTCTAGAAAATGATTTGGCCAACCTGTTTGTAAAGCAATTTAGATCAAAAATTATAAAAACCTACAAACTAGAGCATGACTCCATAGAGAAAATTCTCGAGCTCAGTAAATTTTGGAGTCCATCGTTATTTCTGGAATGGTTCAAAAAACTTGAATCAGAGGGTAGAACCCTCTATATTTTTGCTTGGAGAAGCAGCCTTGACTTCACTACCACAGTTAGAGAAAGATTTTGGAAGAATATATTTGAAGTGAGCCCGTTTGTAGTAGAGGCTCGGCTAGGGGTCATGATGGATGCCCTGTGTCCAGTCATAGAGGAAATTGGTGATTCTACCCTCCTTATCTGCAAACTCCTCATTCATGCAAGATTATATATCCTCGTGCACAAATATATTGCTAATTGACGATTGCACAATTATTTTAACCCTCTGTGAACACATACATCCATATTACTACCACTTCCTAAATTATTCAAGATTATAGAATGCATAGCTTCACAAACGAATGATATTCCCTCCTCTCTATTTATCTAGCTTCTTTGTATTTTGTTTCAATATTGCCAAAACATCTTTCATATAGAACAACAAAAAAAAAAAAATTGATTCCTATTCTTGAAGTAGATAAATCATTTATGATGTGTGCATGCTTTAGAAGTAAATTTTATTTCATAAGCTTGTAAAGGGGAACGAGCGTTTGAGGAAAACGAAATGTCCAAATCAATTTCATTGAATCCAAGGATTCATTTTTTAGAAATGTGGTTTTTTATAGTGAGATATTGTCACTAGTGGTGATCACGATGCGCAAGTTGTTAATAGTTTAAAGGACTAGATATATAATGTTTATTAATATCCTCTGTTAGATCTTCAAGTTGTGTTGATATTTGCAACATTACAACATGAGGTTTATGTTCAATAGGCACCGTAATAGTTGAAAGAGTTGCATATTTATGGTAACTCTTTGGAATAACAAGTGATTTAAAAAGTGTACTATTAGATGTTGAGAAATGTCAATTAAATATTGGTAAATTTATTACTATTCTTAAGAATTATTCCAAAGAGTTTAAGGTTGAAGTCATCTACATTAAGTAAGATAAATTTTTTCAATTATAAGATAATCCATTTCTTTTAATCCTTCATGTTGTACAAGATTGGTCATCAAGGAATATGATGGTTTTGAAGAGCTAGTGTCTATGATTAGTATATAGGTTGATAGAAGGATCATTGAGGGGTGAAATGTATTTTCCATCCCATCTGGATAACATGATACTCAATGTGAACCTATACTTAGATTTGGATAGGCTAATAGGGTGTTCATAACAAGTTATGGGATGGCTATTTGAGTTTGTATGATGGTAGTATCTAGTTTGTATGTGAACCCAAGCTTGTAGCCTTGTACAATTAATTTTAAAAGTTCTAGTCTATTATTAGAATTTAAGAACCTCATGAATATAAATATAGATTTGGGAAGACAATGGATCTCATTATGTATATCATTGTATAACTATTTATGGCCTTTAAACGTGATGTGATGAAGTTCTTAACATAAAAAATAGCAAGCTAAATAGATCTATAAATTCATAAATGAAGGTGAAGTGCTTGTATGACAGAAATAAACCATTATGTTGTTTAGTATTATGGATGATTTACCTATGCTCACTAAAATGAAGGGTTCTGTGGTAGTTTAAAGCCATAATGAAGAAAGGTCTCCAAGATGTTTTTGATATTAGGGAAAAGCAGATTTTGAAGGGATCCATAACCCTTTACAACAAGAAAAGCCAGGCTGCAGAAAGAACAGCCTGCAGCCAACAAAAATTCAGCACCCAAACAAAAACCATCAAGAATTACAATTAGCACTTTTCTTGTGGGAGTGAAGAGTCATATCGAAAGAAAGCCATGAAGATTTATCTTTTTTACCCTTGACAGTAATCCATCATTCTTCCACCCGCGTAGCCATACTATGCCACACCTTAATATTTTCATGATGATGAGAGCCAACAACCTTACACGTGGGATTGTCCTCATGACTACTTTGTAAAGATTGAGACTTATCAGAAAAGCTACCGGGATGAATAGCCAAGGCACTTTCATCTAGAGAGGCAGCCAATGGCTCAATAGGGGTTTCCTTAACAACCTCACCAAAAGAGACGACCGGAGGGGGGGTTCCAAGGCCCGGTGGTTCCGAAACAACCACCTCAGAAAAACTCTTATTATGATCAACATTCTTCTCAATAGTATAATGTTGTTGAGAAGCCCCTTTCCACCAAGTTGATGTCTTAGTATTTTTTTCAAAACCACAATGTGCAGCAGCATGTCCGGTTTTGAAGCATCTCCTACACCGGAAAGGAATTCCTTCATAATCCAAAGATTGGATCCAAGAGCCTTTAGAAGATTTGAGTAAGATCTCAGTAGGTAACCCTTTTGAAACATTTAAATCGACCAATATGTGAGCAAAGGTGGAATGAATAATGTCAGAAGATTCTTCATCCACCATCAGAAAATCTCCAATAGCATCACCCACTTCCTCCAAAAGAGAGACATTCCAGAGATGAAGGGGGAGATTAGGTAAACAAACCCAAATTGGGAATTTGTTAAAAGTTTCAGAAATAGAGTTGAAATCAGAATGCCAAGGTTTTACCATCAACAAAAATTTGTCTTCCCAACTAAAAAATTTGTCACACAGAATAACATTTCTGTCCTGAGCATTGTCAAATTTTGCCACAAAAAAACCTTTAGCCATAGGAAAAATTTGAACTTTACCCGAAATAAGAGGCTCCCATTCAAAAGTAATCCAAGAGTGCAAAAGAGGGAGGCTGGGCCAAAAACCTTTGAACCGACAGATCACTCCATGAATAGAGAGGTCAGCAGCAGTCTCCTCAATTTCGTTGACAGTTTCATCTTTTAGCTTGACAGAGATTGAATTCCTAACCGGAATAAAACCTCCAGAAAGCCCCAGCTTTGATCCAACACTCACCAGCACCCTTAGCCTGCCCACCACCAAGCATATTCGCTCCAGGAACATTAGTCGTTCTAGACACTGACGGAACAGGGCCACCATTGCCCTATCCTCCACCATCGCCACAAACATTTCCCTGCAATCTAGCCGGCAAACAGCACCGGAGCCATCCGCTAGCACACCAACTGCCAGACCAAGAGGGGAACCCCCGCCGACGCCCACAGGAGCCAAAGAGCCACCCGTGACGCCCACAGGAGCCCTGGAACCCCCTACGCAAACTCCCGCTCTCTCTGCCATTCAAAAATTCAGAGCCGTTATATTAAAGGTCTCTAAGATGTTACTCCTACATTGTTCGATGTTTTTATATCTAATGGTTCTTGTATTCCTTAAGGGTCATAGAGAGGAGTACTAAGAAATCTAAGACAAATTTTATATTATTGGCTAGCTTAGTTGTGATTTGGCTTGACAGGCTTAGTTGGAAGAGACAAAGTATCTAGTGAAATTTGAAAAATCAATGCAATACTATACCCTCGAACCGCATGAAGTACCCTCCCCCAACATGAATTCTTCATTTATTTATCATATTAGATATCATTTTCAACTTCTTTTTATATTGTCTTGGTTCGCAGACCGACTCAATTTTCGCCCAAGCATTCCCCGAGATGTCCAGGAAATGCGTAAGCATGTGATGTTGTATTAGTTTACTGTTTTTGTAATTAAACGTAAATAGTATATCACCTAGGAGGCAAATTCCCCGAGCTTTCAATGATTACTGTACGAAGATACGTATCTCACTATATTGGAATGTAGGTTTGTCGTCATGATATATAAAAGAATTCAAGATAATATCTGGATATTATATAGACGCTGAACGACCTTATGCGCAGAGCTCGATCAATACAAATATAAGTATCTGGTAGTCAATAGATCATCAGATTTAAATTTGATTTAGACTAAGAATTTATAAAAATAGTATTTGAAGGTAGATTATGGTAGTCAATATATCATCAGATTTAATCATAAAAAAGTTAAGAATAAGATGTTGTAGATCTTATATAAAAAAATAAATTATTTAATTATGTAAAATAAATATTTATTTGGAGATGTGTTTACCCACATTAAATGTTTATTTGAATATATTTGTAAAGTTCTATGTAATATTGATTAGATATTTTATGTGTGAATTGCACATGGAAAACATATGTAATTTTAAAAAAATTAGTACCATGGTTTTGTGTACTCATGGTTTTGAGACACGGTTTCACCTTACCACTTGGTTGTTTTGTGTGAGGTAAATTTTATAGAAACAATTACATTTTTAGTGGTTGAGGTTGACTATTTTAGTGTTTGACTTGGTTATTATTGTATTGAGCTATGGATACATGCAAGTATATTGTAATGTAAATTCATTGTTGAATAATACATTGAGTGTAGATATCTATTTTTTCAATCTAGGATTTTTTCTTGAACAATTTTCAGGATTATATCTTGTATCATATTGTGATGTGTCTTTAATATTTATATTAAGATTAGTTTATAACCTTGTATGCATTTTTTTCTCTTGTATAAAAAAATAATTTGATCAACCTTTTTCTAAGGAAACAAATAAAAATCCTTCCTACTATCAAATCCATAAACTTTGCATTCACACACAATCAAATCCAGAAACATTGCATCTAATCTCTATGGATTGTGGAAATCTTCTATCATAAATCCTTCCTACTTTTAATAATAAAATCAATTTTAAAATCAAACCACCAGTTACTTAAGGGGTAGATATGTGTGTCATTGGGTGATGTAGGTATCTTTACATAGGGAAAGATAACGAACACACCTTCAGAGAAGCAATGGCAAGTCTTGAAAATCCATTCGTGAAGATCAAACAATTTAGGTAAAAAATTATAAAAACCTACAAACTAGAGGATGACTCAATAGAAAATTTTCAAGCTCAACAATCTTTACATGAGCCCCTAGTAGAGGCTTGGCTAGGCCTCGTGATGGATGTCCTACGCCTAGTTGTAGAGGATTTAATAATTCTACCCTCATCATCTACAAACTCCTCATTCATGTAAGATTATATATTCTCATGCCCAGATGAAGCCAAATGGTCATCCCTTGGCGTAGATTCATCTTGCAGTATAAATGTTCCATTTGACTTAATTGATGCTTAGGAATATAAATTCTATTCCATCACTATTTCTAAACATTTATTATATAGAGATACATCTATTACATAAGGGAATTTGTTCATATATTTTGTTTTTTAGAGGATATTAAAATATCTCAAGAAATTTATTTAAATCTATCCAATTTCAGCAATTGATATCATAGTCATGTTATCTCTTTTGTTTGTGTAAATTAATAATTTCATATTTGAAAATGTATCAACCACCCCTTAGTTGCTACCATTTTTCTTAACAAGTACTAAAATCAATTAAGAAACAAATACCAATTTAATTGACTAACCATCTTCCATGCAATTTAGAGTTGTTAACTTCAAAACTTCATCATTCAATCATGGTTCCCATCAACTTGACATCACCGCTTATATACTTATACATAGGAGTGGTAAACTCACAAGGTTAAGGTTATTCCTAAACCTAGACCTAAGCCTCAAGGGTTCATTCTTGATGACCCTGCCTATGTATCCCTTCGTAGGAAATTAGAGGATTCATAGTTTGCGCCACAATGGTAGAGGGAGTTTATTTTATTCTCTTGTATGAGATCTTTGATCTCTCTTACACCTTGTTTATTTATAAAATTTAGTCCAAGTGAATAACAATAGCAATTCACCATCAAGTGTTGGTTTTATACAAAACATTACTAATCAATAGTGTGCAAACATACACAAATACTCATGGGTAATTTATCATTCCATAATTCTCATAAGGGTGGATTCAGGGATACATCACATATGCACAAGGTAACTAGCTCATACACATCACATTTATATAGCGATTGGTTCCAACATATGCCACATATACAAAGTGACTAATGCTAGCATACACCACTTATACATGAGGTGACTAATTCATATGCACATCACAAGTGCATTAATGATGGCTCATATGTACATCACATTACAACCATGACTAGCTCATATGTGCATCAAAAGTACATTATTGAAGAGATTATATGTGCATCGCATCGCAATTGTGACTAGCTCATGCATACATCACAAGTACATTAGTGATGAGCTCATATGTACATCATAAGTGCAATAGGGACTAGCTATAAAAACTACCCCAACGAGAAATAAAATTTTAGCACAATTTTTTTTTCTTCATCATCATGCAAAATGGATTACATAGAAGGTTAGAATCATATTAAAAATAATGGAGATTAGCTTAAGAAATTTCATATGATGTTAGTTACATAATCCACTAGTATAACATGTTGCCTTAATAAAATGAATGCTACTAACTAGATTGCACATACCTTCATGATGGTGAATTGTTATATCTCCAAGACCCTACTCAATCCAGTCATGGTGTAGTGAAACCTGATCCCAACCAATGTGGATTCAAACCCTATCCACCCCTCCAAGTGAATTAGGTGGCCCGTGCTGAGAGAGAGTCGCCATTCAAACCCTTAAGCTATGAGCAAATATATGAATTCCTAGTGACCCTTTTCCCAAGGCGCACCTAGCTATGGTAAACTTATAATTCCTTCCAATAGTTATGAGATTTCAAAGAGAGTTTAGATCTAGTACCGCCCCTAGACCATTTTCCATCCCAAGCATGGTATTGCCCCTAGACCATTGTCCATCTCAAGCATAGTATTTATCCTAGTCTATCATCCATTTCGAGCATAGTACCACTCCTAGACTATCGTCGATCTCAAGAAATTACTATTCCCTAGCTTATGCTTAGCATTGGACCATAAATAGGCTCGCAACTCAAGGTTAGTAGGTTTCTCTCCTCACTACCACCGAGTATGGCATTGCTAGATATCCTATGAAGAGAATTTCTTACCCTTAGTCACCTTTTGGTGGGAAGGAAACTCTTCTTCCCTGGTTAGTAGGCACAGGGTACCTGATTTATTGATCCTATTGGAATAATTAAAGACATGGTCTAGCAAGGATTACATAAATAAAAAAAATCATTAAAATGAGAACGACTACCCTAATAGTCATCTGATCATAACAGTCATAGTCTTTCGAATGGGTAGCTGACTTAGCATCCAGGAGTGTAGTAGGGTATGGTGCAAGTAGTACTTAGAGCCATAATCTAGTATAGTATATTCAATGTTAATAAATTTAAATGTAATGGTAATAGATTTAAATGTAATGGTAATAGATTTTTGGTTACACCATAAAAAGATCAATTCCTTAAGACAAATATGGGGAGAGATAGCCTACTCTACTTGTTATGAAGAGATTTGTTTTTGTGTTTACTAAGAAGGTAATCCCCCATTGAGATATAACTACATCACTCTATGCCTTGTGGTTAAGAAATTAAGGCTATGATGCCTGCTTGACCAAAATCTTCATGGATAGATTAATGACTACAAGAACTAAATTGCGATTTATTCTATAATGTCACATTCTAATATAAGTGACCAGCTACAAGGACTAAATTGAAAAGTACTCTATATTGTTACCTTTGATAGGAGTTACAGCTGCAAGATTTAATGAGATCACTCTTTATTAACACATTTTGATACGAGTTAATAGCTATGAGTTTTAAATGAGATTTGCTCTATATTTTTCACATTTTGATATGAGTGAACAACTACAAGTTTTAAATGAGATTTTCTCTATATTTTTCACATTTTGATATGAGTGAGCAACTACAAGTTTTAAATGAGATTTTCTCTATATTTTTCACATTTTTATTTGAGTGAACAACTACAAGTTTTAAATGAGATTTGCTCTATATTTTTCACATTTTGATACGATTGAGCTACAAGTTTTAAATGAAATTTTCTCTATATTTTTCACATTTTGATATGAGTGAACAGTTGCAAGTTTTAAATGATATTTTCTCTATATTTTTCACATTTTGATATGAGTGAACGATTACAAGTTTTAAATGAGATTTTCTCTATATTTTTCACATTTTGATATGATTTAACTAACTTGGGCCACAGTAAATTTATGTTGGAAACAAATATTTATACATGTAAGACATCTAAATGCTTAAAAAAAATAGCTAGAAATGTTTATATATGTTTTAACACTTCTGTCAATTTCAAGATAGCGTTGGTAAAAAAGAAAAACTAAGGGGTCACTGCCAACTAAGCTAAACTTATTTGGGGTTGTAGCCAGCTAGTTTAGTAAAGCTTTAGTTAGACAGGAGAATAGGCTAAGTATGAGGTAAGATAGACCTCCATGCTAGTAATCTATCTTTTCTTCTTTAACTTACCCTCTTGGTTGCTTAAAAATATTCTTTCCAACAATCGAATACACTATTTTCTCCACCATTCCTACTTATTGTTATCTTAATCATACAATAGGTGCTAAGGAATAGAAAACACTCACCATTTTATCAAAGGCCATATTCCATCAAACCCTATCAAGTATTTAATTTATGATTTTATTATTTGCTTATTTAACTTAATTTATTTATTCACCTTTAGAAATATTTAATTTATAATTTTATTATTTTATTATATAACTTATTTTATTTATTCACCTTTAGATATTTATTTATTTTAATTTACCCCCTTCTTTCAAATACCTTAATTAAACCTACCAAATTGAGCATTGTCAAATAATCAAGATATTTTAAGTGAACCCATTAGCTTTAATTAGCTAGAACAAATAACTATAGCAATAATATATATATCAAAAACCTAGGTAGACCAAACCTCGGGGTGACGAAAACCACAAGAAAGGTCTAACTCTAGAATGACATAACATTAGCTTTTTGTCAGCCAACGGAACCACATAATCCACCTCACTTTGCACCCCTGGTACTTGCATCCAACGAAAATTTTCACACAAATACAACATCAAAATCATTAGTTTGTGTTAATCCAACATTTAATGTATTAAATTAAAATAGCATAATAAGATTGATAAGCACACTTAATAATAATAACATCAAATTTCATAATTTTAACGCACACTCAGGCACACACACACTTATATATGTTCACATATTAAAGTTTTAAGTTCCACTCCTAGTCCAAATTACATCGAGGCTAGGGGTCATGCAAAATGATTAACAAAGTATCAAGGGGTTGTGACATACTTCCCTCGTTAGGATTAAGCTTGCTCAGTTTAATTAAACAAGTATGGATATTTTAGTTTCATTACATTTTCATCTTCCCAAGTAGACCCTTGTTCCCCATATTAGTCCCATAGGACCTTAACTCACTGGATGGTTCCATTGCGCAACTGTAGATTGTGCCTATCCATGATTGCGAGAGGTTCAAGGTGGATATCTCTAGTGTCTTCTACCTGTAGTGCCTTCCAATCAATTACATGTGGTGGATCAACAATATCTTTCTTAAGCAAGGATACATGGAATACATTGTGTATGCGAGAAAGGGATGGTGGAAGAGCTAGTCGGTAAGCTACACAACCGATTTTCTTAGGTATCTTGAAAGGCCCTATGAATCATGGAGCTAGTTTAGTAGCCTTGCCAAAATTTATTGAGCTTTTGTGTGGTTTAACATGTAGGAACACCTTGTCTCCTACTAAAAATTCCCTTGGTGTCCACTTGGTATCCACATAACTTTTTTGCCGATTTCAAGCCTCCTTCAGTCTTTCTCTTATAACTTTCAACTAAGTATCATATTACTAAAGAAATGCTGACCCTATAGTTACTCGATTTTCTAAATTGTCCCAACCTATAGGTGTTTTGTACTTCCTACCATACAATGCTTCAAACGGTGCCATTTGGATGAAAGAATGGTATGAATTTTTATATGCGAATTCTACTAGTGGTAGATATTCTTCCCACTTAGTGGGCTAATCCATGACATACATTCTAAGCATGTCCTCCATAACTTGGTTAACTCTTTCAGTTTGGCTATCCATTTCAGGGTGGTAAGCCGTACTAAAATTGAGTTTGGTTCCTAATGTGGTCATAAGAGAGGTCCAAAACCTAGAAGTAAATAACCTATCCCTATCCGAAATGATTACCTCAGGCATCCCGTGAAGCCTAATGACTTCCTTTATGAATATTTTAGCCAAAAGTGGGGCATCGTCCTTCACATTTCCTAGTATGAAGTGTGTTTCCTTGGTTAGTTTATCAACCACCACTAATATAATGTCATGCTGATGTCGAGTTTTAGGAAATATTGTTACAAAATCCATTGAGATTATCAACCAGTTATGTTGTGGTATATCATGAGGATATAGTGTCCCTGCAGTCTATGAAAATGCTCTGTCGTAACTTGTTGACATTTAAGACATTTGGCGACATAGCAAGCTATATCTTTTTTCATTCCTAGCCAAAAGTAATGAGTTCTTAGGTCTGCATACATCTTAGTCACCCTAGGATCTACTTGATAAGGCACATTATGGCCCTCTACAAGAATTTTTGTTCTCAAACCACCCTCTTTTGACACATAAATTTGCTTCAAAAAGTAGAGAATTCCATCATCTCCCACATGGTACTCAATTGAATTAATCCCTTGTATTTCTAACCTCTTTTACTAAAAAAAGAGATCTTGTTCCTGCATTTTCTCAGTCTATTTTACAAATTCAAATTTTAGTTGTGAGATTACATATCTAGTTTATCCCTTTGTAGCCCTTCGACTTAAGGCATCTGGAACATGGTTTTCTCTTCCTTTAACATATGAGATATCTATCTCATAGTTACTTAAGAATTCTAACCAACTTCTTTGATGTGCATTCAAATATGGTTGGGTGAATAGATATTGGAGTCCCTTATGAGTTGTGTTCAGTTTGAAGGGTCTTCCTACCAAGTAATGTTTCCATACCTTTACAGCATGCAGGATTGCCGCCAGATCCAGGTCATGGGTGGGATAGTTGAGTTCATGATCCTTCAATTTACTAGACTCGAAGGAAATCACTTGCTCATTTTGCATTAGCACTCTACATAGCCAATCCAATGAAGCATCCTTCCAAATTACAAATTCTTTATTTGAATCAGGCACTTGCAAAATTGGTGCAGTGGTAAGAGTTTCCTTCAACTTCTAGGATACAATGTCACATTTTTATGTCCATTCATACTTCTTCCCTTTTCGTTGAAGGAAGGTTATGGGGTTAGCTATCTTGGATAATTTCTCTACAAACCATCGATAGTACCCTACCAAACCCATGAAGCTTCTTACTTCGGTCACATTTTTAGGAATATGCCATTCTACAATTGCTTGCACCTTGGCTGGATCTACTACAATTCCTTGGGTCGATATAATGTCCCAGATAGTGCACTTTAGGATGAAATAAAGAACATTTGGATAATTTCCCATATAATTTATGATCTCTCAACCTTTGCTAGACTATTCTTAAATGCTCCTCATGCTCTTGCAAATTTTTAGAGTAGATTAAAATTTCATCCAGAAACACTAGCACAAATTTGTCCAAGTAGTCATGGAAAACTATGGTTCATAAGGCTCATGAAAGGTGTGGGGGCATTGGTTAGGCCAAAAGGAACCACCAAAAATTCGTAATGGCCATACCTAGTTCTGAAGGTGTCTTTGGAATATCTTTCCTGATTCTTAACTGATGATAACCTAACCTTAAATCTATCTTGGAGAATATTGCAGCCCCCTTCATTTGGTCAAATAAGTCATCAATTCTAGGTAGGGGATATCTATTCTGAATGGTTACCTTGTTCAACATCCAGTAATTGATGCACAACCTCAGTGTTCCATCCTTCTTCTTAATGAACAGTATCAAGCCTTTCTCCATGAGATCTTGCAACTGCATTTTAAGCTCTTGTAATTTAGCAGTGTTAATTCTGTAGGGGGATTTTGTGATAGGATCGACCCTTGGAACTAGATCTATTGTGAAGTCCATCTGTCACTTAGGAGGAAATCTTGGCAATTCTTCAGGAAAGACATCATAGTACTCTTGGAGAATTGGTTGGTCTTCAATGCTAGGTGTGGGATCATCATTACCCTCTGCTACCTTTACTAGATAAATTTTACTTCCCCTTCTCATTTCCCTTTTAACTTGCATGGTTGAGATCATTATTACCACCACAAGTCTCCTAATCCCCTGAAGAACCACTGACCTCCTTTGATCATCTAGACATTCGATCTTCTTGTTGTAGCAATCCAAATTATCTTGGTGCTTTTGGAACCAATCCATCCCAAGGATTAAATCATAAGAGCCTAACAAAGTGACCCATAGATCCACCTTGGTCCTTATAATCCCTAGGTCAATTTCAGCTCCTCACAAGCAATATTTGATCTTTTGTGTCTTACCCGACCCAAGCTCAACCTCCATCTCCTCTCTACTAATACTCTTATGATCAATTTTAAATTTTTGAATAGCATGGGAGGAAATAAAACTATCTGTGGCTCCTAAATCTACCAAAATAGAAATGGGTTGGATGAGAAGTGTACCTTGAAGTTCTATCAATAGAGCTTGTTGATTTGTTTGACAATACTTAGCTACCATCATTCCCCCTTGGTGCAATGAATGAAATTCAGTCATCTTTTGGTCTTTATGATGACCAGAAAGATACTCCTTGCAAAATTTTAGTGAATTTTTCCCAAGTCAGTTGAATGATATCATAGTTTTTGATTTCCACCAAATGTTCCCACCAAAGTGAGGCTTCTCCTTCTAGTTGATAAATGGAAATCCTCACCTTAGTGCTAGAAACTAATTCTATCAACCCAAAATACTTGTTCATTCCAATGAGCCATGCTTCAGTGGCATCCCCACCCCCAGTCCTATCAAACTTAGGGGCTTGCACTTTCTTCAATTCTTGAATCAGAGAGTCCTTTCCCACTCCTTATTGCGACTTTGATTGATAGTGGCTGTAGGTGGGAATTCTGGAGTTGCTCTCATGTTATTGTCTTGTATTCCATTTGCACTTCCTATCTGATTCTTTAGTTCCAATACCAGTGCTATGGTTAGTTCCTAGGCAGTGGTGTGGTTAATGCCTTGCTCCTTTTTCCTTGTTAGTTCCTTGATTTGTTTCTCCTATGACGCTATTTTTTCACAGAGGGCATTACATTCAGTTTGTAACTCTTTAGGTATGGTAGGAGGTGGAGATGATGAACTCCTACTTGCATGCAACATTTTGGCGAGGCTAGGTCTTGCTCCCCTCCTCAAATTTCTCTTCCTTGAATTGTTGGGTTCTACGAGGGAAAATAGAGTGTTATTTAAGTGTCATTGTTATTTTTTTTAAATATTGTCTTAGAATCAAGGGGAAATTCATACTCATCATAAGATTCAAACCATTAATTATTCCATTCTCATTCACCATAACACCTTGATAAATAAGCATATATAAGTCTATATATATATATCTTTAATAGTTGGAAACTTTTACAAAAAAAATCAAGACAATGTTTGTTTAGTACTAGATTTCATCGTCTTTTACATAGTTTCAGTTACAAAGTAGGTGCCTCCTCCTCTTCGAGTTCTTCTTCATGGAAGGTCTCCATAGCTATAGATATATTAGCATGGACATGCTTGTATTCTACAATTACTTCCTTAGAGAGGATTGGAGCATTGCGTCCACATCTAGAAGGGAAGTCTCTAACAGCTGAGGGTTTGGTTTTTTGCTTTGGTTGTTGGAATCCCCTTGTTGGTTCATGAATTTCATCTGGTTTGGCCATTTCCTTTCCCTTCTGGATTTTCAATCACTTAATAGTCTCTACCAATGGCTCTATGTTAGACATGGTTTCGGTTTTGGTTTCTGGTTGTGTTATAATAGAGGTCTTGGATCCTTCTGGGTTATTTCGTTGGGAATGTTTCCTCAAGGCCTTCTTCTTCCACTTTCCTTGCTTCCCTTGACCCATGAATGTCATTACCAAATAACCATATTATTACAACGATAGAGCGAGAGAACCTAGGTCCTAGTGTCAAGTTCTAAGCTCTTATACCAATGTAAAAACTACCCCAACGAGAAAGATAATTTCAGTACATTTTTTTTTTCTTCATCCTCATGCAAAATGGATTACATAGAAGGTTAGAATCAATAAAAAATAATAGAGATCAACTTAAGGAATTTCATATCATGTTAGTTACATAATCCACTAGTACAACATGATGCCTTAATAAAAAGAATGATACTAAGTAGATTGCACATACCATCATGAAGGTGAATTGTTTTATCTCCAAGACCCCACTCGATCGAGTTGTGGTGGGGTACAAAATAATCCTAACCAATGTGGATTCAAACCCTATCCACCCCTCCATGTAGATTAGGTGGCCCGTGGAGAGAGAGAGAGAGTCACCATTCAAACCCTTAAGCTATGAGAAAAATGACTTCCTAGTGACCCTTTTCCCAAGGTGCACCTAGCTATGGTAAACTTATAATTCCTTCCAACAATTATGAGATTTCAAAGGGGGGTTAGATCTACCTACTTTATCTTGTTGGTTATTCACCTTCTAGTTGTCCATATATCAGCTAAGCAACTAGGGTAAGCATCATTGGCATGAAGTACTCCTAGACTAATGACCATCTCAAGCCTAGTACTGCTTCTAGAATCTTGTCCATATCGAGCATAATGTTTCCACTAGACTGTTTTCCATCTCGAGTTAGTACTGTCCTTAGACCATTGTCCATCCCAAGCTTGGTACTACCCCTAGACCATTTTCCATCTCAAGCATAGTATTGCTCCTAGTCTATCATCCATGTCGAGCATAGTATCGCTCCTAGACTATGCTTAACACTAGACTGGAAGTAGGCTCACAAATCAAGGTTAGTAGGTTTCCCTCCTAGCTACCACCAAGTATGGCATTGCTAGATATCCTATGAAGAGCATTTCTTACCCTTAGTCACCTTCTAGTGGGAAGGAAACTCTTCTTCCCCAGTTAGTAGGGAAAGGATACCTGATTCATTGATCCTATTAGAATAATTCAAGACATGGTCTAGTAAGGATTACATAAATAAAAAAAATCATTAAAATGAGTACGACTACCCTAATAGTCATCTGATTTTAACAAATCTAGTCTTTTGAATGGGTAGCTAACTTAGCAGCTAGTAGTGTAGTAGGATATGGTGCAGGTAGTACTTAGAGCCATAATCTAGTATAGTATATTCGATGGAAATATATTTAAATGTAATGGTAATAGATTTTTGGTTGCAACATAAAAATATCAATTCCTTAAGAAAAATATAGGAAGAGATATCCTATTCTATTTGTTATGAAGACATTTTTTATGTTTACCAAGAAGGTAATCCCCCATTGAGGTATAAATACGTCATTCCATACCCCATGGTTATGAAATTAAGGCTATGGTGCCTGCTTGACCAAAATCTTCATGGATCATAGATTAACGACCACAAGAACTAAATTGAGATTTATTCTATAATGTCATATTCTAATATAAGTGAGCAACTGTAAGGACTAAATTGAAAAGTATTCTATATTTTTACCTTTGATAGGAGTTACAACTGCACAATTTAATGAGATCACTCTATATTGACACATGTTCTAATACGAGTTAATAGTTGCATGTTTGAAATGAGATTTGATTTATATTTTTCACATTTTCATATGAGTGAACAACTACAAGTTTTAAATGATATTTTCTCTATATTTTTCACATTTTGATATGAGTGAACATCTACAAGTTTTAAATGAGATTTTCTCTTCATTTTTCACATTTTGATATGAGTGAACAACTACAAGTTTTAAATGAAATTTTCTCTATATTTCTCACATTTTGATATGAGTGAACAACTGCAAGTTTTAAATGAGATTTTCTCTATATTTTTCACATTTTGATATGAGTGAACAACTGCAAGTTTTAAATGATATTTTCTCTATATTTTTCACATTTTGATATGAGTGAACAATTGCAAGTTTTAAATGAGATTTACTCTATATTTTTCAAATTTTGATATGAGTGAACTAACTTGGGCCATAGTACATTTATGCTAGTAGAAAATATTTATACACGTAAGACATCTAAATGCTTAAAACCAACAACTAGAAGTATTTATGTATGTTTTAACACTTTTGTGAATTTCAATGTAGTGTTGGTAAAAACAAAAAACTAAGGGTTCACTGCCAACTAAGCTAAACTTATTTGGGGTTGTAGCCAACTAGTTTAGTAAAGATTTAGTTAGATATGATAATAGGATGAGTATGAGGTAAGCTAGACCTCTGTGGTAGTAATCTATCTTTTCTTCCTTAACTTACCCTCTTGGTTGCTTAAAAAATTATTTCCAAGAATCGAATACCCTATTTTCTCCTCCATTCCTAGTAACTTCTTTTTATCTTAATAATAAAATAGGTGCTGAAATTAATCTCCTATAGCATAACCAAATGAGTCGATTTAATCACACATTACACACTTGACCATGTATTGGGTTAAAATCCCTAATATTTTTAGGTAGAGATTGTTGTCAAAAGAAAGCATTTTATTGTAACCCTCTCTCTAATGTTATTTTCAGATAATGTTCTTCAACTACCAAGATTGAAGGATAATATAGGAGTGATGTTAAAAGAACATGAGAAAATTTGTAGCTTCCATTATTGCAACATTCAAATAAGAAGTATTAAAACACTTACATCTAAATTCATCATTGAAATGGCAATGCAAATCTTGTTCCTAACTAAACCAAAGTTTAAGAACCTGTATTTCTTGTGCTTGTAAAGACAGTTGTAGAACCAATGGAGGATGCCCTAGTTGATGCTGGCACTGAAAAACT
>VDFB02208806.1:0-18843 GCA_007258455.2 Sequoia sempervirens | reverse complement strand
TTTTGTGAATGTCTTCTTCCTTCAGTCTCAACTGGTGGTATCTTGATCTTAAATCAATTTTTGAGAATACCTTGGCATCTTTTAGCTGATCAAACAAATCATCAATGCGGGGGAGCATGTATTTATTCTTGATAGTGACCTTGTTAAGCATTCTATAGTCAATGCACAACCTCAAGGTACCATCCTTCTTTTTCATGAAGATGACTGGTGCTCCCCAAGGTGACACGCTTGGCCTAATAAGACCCTGTTTCAGTAATTCTTCTAGTTGGGCCTTAAGCTCAAATAATTCTGTTGTATTCATCCTATAAGGAGCCTTAGACTGAGGTTCTACTCCTGGAATCAGATCAATAGAAAAATCAAACACACGCCTAGGCGGAAGCTTAGTCAGCTCAGTAGGAAAAACATCCTCAAATTCTTTCAGAATGGGATGATCATTAATTGAGGATTCTTTCTCATCAAGGTCCTTGACCTTTATTGCAAAGATAGTGCATCCCTTCCGACTTGCCTTTTTCAACTGCATGGCGGAGACTTGCCTAAGCTCTAAAGGATTTTTAATACCACAAAGCTCCACTTGGTTTCCTCAGTCATCAAGACACTTAATTGACTTCTCTTCACAATCCACAAGAGCCTTATGTTCAGAGAGCCAATTTATCCCTAATATCACATCGTAAGACCCCAATGGTGCAACATACAAGTTCACCTGCGTCTGAAGGTTAGGGAGTTCAAGTTTGCTGAAATACATGCATTGCTCTACCTTCTTCTCTACCCAGTTTCCATACTGAACTTTCCAAGAATTTGCCATAAAACTTGGTCTAACTAATAACTTAGTTAAAATATGAGGATCTATAAAACTATCAATAGCACCCGTATCAATCAGAACAGAAACAGGGCATCCAAATAATTTACCCGATAACTGGATGGGAGTTGCTTGATAATCTGCTTGGCGATTGTCAACCGCAGCATGAATATGATGTTGATTTTGGTTATTTTGTTTGTTATTTCTCTGAGGGCACACACTGGCATAATGCTCGCCACCACAGGTATAACAACCTCCATGAGGTGCTTTGGGCTTGTCAGAAAAATCTCTCCTGTTATTATCATTCCTTTTATTATAGTTGCCCCTCTTGTTGTTATTGTTCCTTCAAGCACCCAGGATCTCAAGGAAGCACCTAATCGGGGTCTCCTATCTACCCAATGCACCGGTGAGATCCCTTGCATAAGATGAGAGTTTCCTGACAGTAACGGCAGAACTAAAGAGGTGGGGCGAGGCCCCACCTTCTTCAATAATGACCACTTCCCCCCCGGCCAACTAGGCTGGCTCTAATCTCACCGCCTTCTACAGCCTCACCCATACTGCCTTAGGGAGGGGAAGGGTCTCTACCTTCTTGCCTCTAATTCCACTAGACCAAGTGAGACCTCGAATTTTAGAGGGAATCAACTGGGGACCTGAGACCAGAGTATCCAGACTGCAAAGGGCCAAAGAGAGGGCGGGTCATTTATGCGCCCCTATCCACCCCACCTATTGATTGGAACACCCTACTATAGATAGGGCGAGGGCCCCCACTGGCACTAAGGCTCTCCCTCCTCGACCCAACCCAACCCAACGGGCCCGGGGCCCGGCGAGGGGGAGGGATTAGAGGCGGGGGCGGGAGCGGGCGGGCGAGACCCTCCCCCTCCCCCTTTCTCACCCCGGCCCCCCCGCCTAGGCTTCGCCGCCGACCACTAAACTAAACTAAACTATATAAAGGGGGGGCCCCCCCTTTATATAGTATAGTAGGGGGGAGAGCCCTTCTATAGTAGGGCCCCGCCCCTCTCCCCCCCCTCTATAATGGGTTGGAGGGGGAGGAGGCCTATCTATAGCCCCTACTATAGAAGGGGGAAA
The DNA here is from genome assembly GCA_007258455.2 of Sequoia sempervirens. Lineage (NCBI taxonomy): Eukaryota > Viridiplantae > Streptophyta > Pinopsida > Cupressales > Cupressaceae > Sequoia > Sequoia sempervirens. The sequence continues at coordinate 16,961 of VDFB02208806.1, read as the reverse complement.
GGGGGTGGGGGGGGGGCGGACTATGGATTAGATAGTCGACCTGACGGGCATAAATGACCTCACGTGCCCCCTACTATGGATAGGGGGCTGCCCCTATCGATCCCATTCGTGGTGACGGAGAAGGAGTCTAGATCAACATGGATGGACCATGATGGACGTTGCACACTTGTCAGAATGAATGACACGATCAATTTGAAAGAATATATAGGGCCCCCCCCCAACCTTTGCAATCAATAGGTCTTATCTGCAATCAAGAGGTCTGCCGTTTCAACCTTGCTTTCGAATCCGGATCATCAGAGATAGCGGGAATGGGCAGATAATCAAAGATGTTCGCCCGCTGCTCACCCATCGATAAACGGGAGATCTGATTCCTGAGAGGGCGCTTCTGCCCTACTCAAATTCCCGCTTTATCTTCCGGGGGCCCCCGGGAAGGAATTCTAGTTTGTTCAATTCCCACCCAACTACTTATCCCACCAGGGCTTCGCCCACCACCCTAGCTTCTAACCGCCCTAGCTTCGCCACCAGGGCTTCGCCCACCGGTTCCGGGGGCCCTACAGAGAAATGGCGGGAGGGTATATTATTGTTGATACGCCTCTGCAGGTCGGTGGGGTTAAGGAATATATGGTCGGTCGCGAAGCGCAGGGCGGTGCGAAGCGTATCTATATCCTCCCACCCCCCCCGGTGGGCGAAGCCCGGGCAGTGGGGTTTTGAACTAATCTACCTCCACTACAACTAATTCTTACCCATAGAATTTAGAAATGTAGAACCACCATATGATTCCTCCCACCCGCCCGACTCCAATCCGCCTAACCCCAGTTCTCTTCAAATTTCTGATTTGCCTATTTTCATTCCCTTGACTGTCCTATTTGCTCTGACCACCCTAATTGCTATTACCTTGACGATTCCCTTGGAATTTCTATTGCCATACTTGGCTTCCCTGCTCTTCTTATAGTTAGCAGCTTGTTGCAACTTGTGTTCCTGTTTGATTGCTAAATCAAAAACTTCATCCATGGTGGCTGGATTATGCAGATCTATTTCATTTCCAATTTGAGGTCTAAGCCCCAAAATAAATTTTTGAACTTAGAATCTCTCATCATGCTGGTATTGGGGTGCGTACTTAAGCAAGTGAGAGAATTTCTCCCAATATTGAGTCACTGTCATGCCACCTTGTATAAGTACCTGGAATTCTGTCATTTTCTTATCAAAATGAGATTGTGGTAACCACCTCTTCCTAAATAGTTGTAGGAACTTATCCCAAGTTACCTTCCCATGCATAAACTGCTTATCCGCCCTTTCATTTTCCCACCAAGTAGCAGCCTCACCAGTGAGTTGATATGAACCCCATTCAGCCTTTGTTTCTTCTGATAAATTTCGTAGGGCGAAATACCTCTCCATTTCTATAACCCAAGCTTCTGCCCCATCTCCAAAGGTTTTCCCATCAAACTTCGGAGGAGCGACCTTCTTTAGGTCTTTTCCCAACTCCTCAACCACCCTATTTAGATTTTCCTCTTTTCTAGGTGGTTCAACATTTGTTTCTCCATCAGTTTCATTTGTGTTTAGTCCTTGATGGCCATCTCGCCTCCCTTGTTCTAATTCTTCAATTCTAGCCCCCTGACTTTGCAGCAAGGCCAAAATTTGATCTAGTTTATCATTGGGACCTCTACGAGATCCACCAATTCGCTGGTACACTCTATTTTCCATTTTAGGTCACCCTGATTAAGACACAACGTCATACGTAGTTAGGCATAGGTCCTAAAGTTGAACCATGCTGCTCTGATACCAAGATGTAGCGCTCGGAAAATTAAGAGTGTTTTCAATCCGTTCAAATCAGTATAAAAGGGAAATTAAGAGTATTTTCAATTTATTCAAATCATTATAAAAGATTTCCAAGTAATCAACATTGTTCATAACACTTCCGAATGAGCTTAATAAAAGAGAATTTAAATTGCATTTCATGTATAATAATAATATCAATGTAATGTATCAAGTTTATACAAAGCATAAGGATTTCAATGACTTTTCTCCTATACATATATTCAACCATACTTGGAAAAAATCAACAATTCCAATAGAAACATCTTTTCTATGCTAAGTCATAAAACTTTAATTCCTTAAATCAATGTTACATTAGATACTTTCAAATCATACTTCTATTTCAAAGTTTCAACAAAGAATGTCAAATACATATACATTTACAATGGGCTTCACAAGCCAATCCTGAATAATACACAAGTATATTAATAGCAAATAAAACTCGGAACCACCAACCGCTGTGACACCATCGGTCTGCTTGCGAGCTGGGGCCAAGAATGTGATTTAGGCGCCTTTTCCGCCCAACCACGAAGTCCATGACTTCCCCGGGTTCCTTCCTAACTCGAAGGAATCCCCGGCCCTGCATAAAGGAGCCTAGCAACCCGAAACAGTAAAACAGGAGGGAACTCTCGATGCGTGCTTGATGCCTATATGCATTTCTAACATGAGAAATAAACACATTTCTTGCAACAGGAGGTGGCAGAGACTCAAATACATATATGTTTCTAGGCTTTTAAAACAAACCCATCTATTTCAATGGTACAAGTGCTTGGCCAAGCAAAAATAATACAAGTAATGGTAGTTTAGAAAAGGTAATACTACCGTCTCTGTTGGTCCACCTTCGGCACCCTGTCCCGGAAGTTACCACAAGTAAAGTATGAATAAATACCAAAGCAGAAAGTTGTGCATTTTCTGACATGTTTCATACATTCAATTAATTCTAAAAAGAATTTCAAATGTGAATTTCAGAACATCCTTTGAAAGCAAGATTGTAAATTAGTAGTAAGATTTTGTTTACTCTTTTGAAAGTACTCCTTTTCTGGTTTGGATAAAAGCTCTGTTTTAAAGAAGAACATGTATGTCATAATACTTTTCAGTGCACAATTAGAAAGAAAGATTTAATTAATTTGTTTGAATGAAACAGTGGTTTTCTGTTTTCAGTATGTACTTCTATTCTTTCCAAGTTCAGGCTGACTGATAGTGTAATACCCAATTTTAATACAGGTTTCAGAGTATTAATAATATACTGAAACAGTGCAATTTATTCAGAATATCAGAGGTTTGAAAGATAATCTTGCATTCAATTTTTATGTTGTATTCCTTTACTCAGGATTGTACTACTGTAGGTAAGTATATGACAAGGTAATCAAGATGATTTTCAGTTTACATGGTTCTCAGAGACAATTCTGTTCTTGTTCCAGGTTTAACATTTCTGAGATATTTGTGATATTTAACAGAATTCATACCACTTTCTGGAAATGATTTTCCTGTTTCAACTTGCATTTTGGTATGTATATGCATGGATATATATATATATATATATATATATATGTATACATATACAGCTAAGTGTGTATGTATATATATATATATATGTGTGTGTGTGTGTAAAAATTCATATACAGCTGAGTGTAAATTTTGAAGAAAGAAAATACTGGTTTTTATGACTGTTCAAAAGTTCTCTGGCCGTGCACACAGAATATAAACATTTTACAGGGTTTCCTTACTGGCATTGAGCAACATAAGGGCTCAGGGAAGCCCTTGCCCCTCCCATGGGGAGGGGGCGGGCTGTGAGGGGCTCGCGCCTCCTCCACAGGCCTCGGCCTGTGGAGGGCGTGAGCCTCCCACAGTGTCGCGTCCTTCCCATGGGGAGGACAAGGGATTAAATCCCTTCCTCATTCCTATGGATAACAATTTCAAAACTCAAAATAAGAAGACATTTCGTCCAGTATATCTGCATTCGAATTTATCTCAAAGGCATTTTGAATTTATTTCAGATGACAGGGTTTTTATGCAGTCATTATATGCATATATATATATATGTATATATGCACGGGAATTCAAATTCCTGTGCATATATATATGTATATATATATATGTTTATATATATTTCCAATTATAATTGAGAGCAGTTTAATAAATTGCAGATTTTGTAACAGAATGAAACCCTAATTCTGGAAGAAAAGATTGGGTATTCTATATTGCAACAATGAAAAGTAAACTATTACCCAGATGCAGAAACGAAATTGGAAAAGATTTCTCAATTGTTTGTACTCATATCATGGAATGATGCACTTCATTCCTTCAATTTCCTTACTGCAATTTTTAAATTAAATGAAGGCAAAGTATGAAAAGAACCTGGCAATTTTCTTCTTCAGAGCAGATGCCCAGTAATACCTTCTTGTCGCCTATTTTCCAGAGCTCTCGGATATGACTGAATGGAAGTTCTCTTTTCTCTCTTAAAGCTCTATTCCTCTTTTCGAGGATCATGCAAAGTATTTCCAGATGACAGATAAAATTCTCATGCAAATTCTAAGGATTGCCACATGCCAACAGCATTGTTGGTTTTAAGATAAAATTTCCAGAGCCCAATGTTCTCTCGGGCTGTTCATTCCTTTTTATTTTGGGAAAAAAAAATAACCATAAGCAAACAGAAATATTTCCCTTTTATATAAACCAATTATTTCATTATATGCAAACATAATACTTTTACTTTATTATTTGTTTTGTTTTATTTCTTTAATTTCCTATATATTATATCTCTTTTAAAATAAGGTTTTCTTTCCTTTTTATTGCACAAGGATAAATTAAAATAGAATAAACCATATTCTTTTCATAATTTTTAAGGTTAATTAAACTATATTTTAATTTTGCTCTGCTAATCAATTTCAAACAATCATATTGAAAACAAACATGACCTAATGCAGCTACATGTTTTTAAGTGGTGTGTGCGTAATCGAGAGCTTCTCCTCTTTTACCCTGTCGGGAAGCTAACCTTCTTTTCCTCAATCACACTCTTGGCCTTCGATCACCTGCAACTCAAATGCACTCAGGCGTGCAAAAACGAAAGTGTATTAGTAACCAATGTAGAAATATAAATTTAAACAATAATTAAATCAACATTCCTATTTTATATAAAATGCACTCATAATTCTGAAAGAAAACAATTATTTTTCTACATTCCTATACATCAAAGCATTGTAGTATATTATATTGCTCTAACACGTATCATAATTCGTATATTAAATCCCATAAAGTCATGGTCAAACATTATCAAAATAAGTCATGGTCAAAATAGCATCAAAGTAAGTCATGGTCAAAATAGCATCAAAGTATGAGACGTGACAGAGTGGCATAATCCTAGCTAAAAGGTTGTTGCAAACAAGATATTATTGGCCTACCATGGAGTAGGAGTCGCATCAGTTTGTGAAAAAATGCTTACAATGTCAACAACATGGAGATCTTATTCATGCTCGAGCACAAGAGCTCCAACCAATGATAACTTCATGGCCATTCTCTCGATGGGGGCTTGATCTTATAGGAAAAATTACACCCACTTCTTCCAATGGACATAAGTTCATTATCATCACCACAAAGTATTTTATGAAGTGGATAGAAGCTATTCCCATTATGTATATCATTGAGAAATAAATCTCCAAGTTCATCCTAAATTACCTTATTTGTCGTTATGGTGTTCCACAAACCATTATCATAGATAATGGAACACCCTTTAAAAACTAGGATGTAAGAGATCTGTGCAATAAATTCAATATCCAACACCATTTCTCAACCCCATACTATCCTTAAGGAAATGGACAAGTTGAAGCCTCAAACAAGACCATTATCAAAATTCTCAAAAATATGGTTAATGACGTTGTCCAAGATTGGCACCTACAATTAAATCCCGCTCTCTAGGCATATCAAACAAGCATCAAAACACCAACTAGTGCTATACCTTACTCTCTAGTCTATGGTAATGAAGCCATTTTTCCTATTGAGATTGAGATCCCATCATTGAGAGTGTCTTTACAAAACCTGATCATTGAGGAGGAATACAAAGTGTTTAGGCTAAATGAATTGGAATTCCTAGATGAACGACGTCTAGAAGCACTCAACCATCTTCAGGTGTACCAAAACAGACTTAAGAGGATTTATAACAGAAATACCAAGGGTTGAAACTTCCACATAGGGGATCTTGTGTTAAAACAAAATCAAAAGAACATGTTGGACGAAAATATCAAGGGAAAGTTTGAACCAAACTAGTTGGGACCCTTTATCATCATAAATCGCTATGGATCAAGAGCTTATCAACTCGCAACACTAGAAGGAGATCCATTACAAGAACCTATGAATAGCATGCATCTCAAGAGGTTCTGTGCCTAGCCCAAGAGGGACAATATTATAAAAATCTTCAAAAAAATCAATCAAAAATCCAAAAAAATGAGAAAAAGGATTGAAAACAATAAAACGAGAAAAATTGTCCTCCAACGAAAACCACTTCGGTGGCGCTTTGGGAAAGTACCTCAATGAATATATATCACATCATAAGCATAATAAATATATTGCATTTGTGTACATAATCATATCCACAAATCATATACATCACATCATAAGCATAATAAATATATTGCATTTGCATACATAATCATACATCATCCACAATGCATCCATATGAATCATAGGACATCCACATCATTGCATCATAAGCATGAAATAAAATATCATATTATGATCACATAAAAACTCACCTCATATATATCGAAATCATCAAATGTCATGATACAAGGCAGGTATGTGATAAATATATACACGAGGCTACCAAAAATGAGCCCATGAATGAATATACATCACCAATTAGGCTATACATAAAAAATATGTCTACATAGAGCTATCATCTACTCTATTGATCATCCTAGTGAGAGGGCGACTAATGTCCTCTATCTAAAGGTCCCCCTATCGATGGCCCACTTGCTGCAACTCTGCTCTTGTGTGAAAAATCTGGCTATTGTTGGTGCAAGGGAACATCTCTATAATACAAAGTCCTATAGTACGAAGCCTCTACTACAACCTATCTGTAAAGTGTAGCAAATACTAGACCTTGTCCTTGAGCTTGGGCTTACAACTGTGTAGTCACCTCAAGCTAATGTCTCCTAGCTATCTCTTGGGTAAGCTATAGAGCTAACTACTAGCTTTTCTATTCCTCCTGGTCATGCTCTTATCGGTATTTGTCTTGATCCTGAATGGTTTGGTCCCTCTCGGTCGTCAGTGCCTGTATGAGTGTATCTCTCAGATCTAGACCCTGCTACTGATGTTGTGGAGGTGGTGGAGGGGGTTGTCCTTCCTGTTGTAATGGTTGTACCACAAGAGGTTGTTGTGGAATCTGACCATCATGCTGACCATCTCCTGGAATTTTCTTGACATGTTATCCATCTCCTAAGACCTGATCATTGTGGGGTGGCTGCTAAGGTGGCTATTGTGGTATTTGTCCAATCACCTACCCTTAGACTTTGACTCTCATTTGTCCTTGTCCTACACCATACCCTCCGACCAGATCTATCAACCTGATTGGGGCATGCTACGTAAACCATGTATCGTAGGCCTGTGTTGCACTTGGATCATCGGGTCCCCTGGCATAAACTCATGGCAATGGAAGTATATGTGCAAAGTCCTGGATAGCTACTTGAGGATCCACAGTATCTCCCCAATCTGTCTCCCTAGCAGTACATGTATAAATGGCTTTGTAAGCAGGAGGTAATACATCCTTTTGGTCACCAAACTGCTTGACAACCCTATCGGGAAGGTATCACTCAATAATGTGGTGATGGCGACCCATGACCCATCGTGTCTATTTGGTGTAAAAGAGCCCCTATTGATCATCAATCCATGGATGGGCCTAGAGCTAGGGTCTCCACTGAAATGATGTCATATTATCTATCACTCATCTCCAATAGGCTATCCCAATAATGCTGGTGTGGTGAAGTGTAATCATGGCTCTATATCTATAGACCACTAGCTCCTCGTCTATGTTTTCCAAGGTGATAACATGCCTAAGAATGACAATGTGCTCCCAAGCCCATATGTGCAAGAAAATAACTCTTGTAGATAATTTGCATCCTCACATATATGCCACCTGGTACATATCATGGTACAAAGATGCAAGAATCACTGGGCCCCAAGCATATACTATAATATCGTCAACCATCCCCTCTAGCACCAAACCCCAATCGACACTGAAGCCTCTATTGCGCCTATCTGGAACCAGAACCCCCATGATCAATCTGATAATGACTAATATCAAATCACTAACACGTCCTCGATGTCAACGTAAGTCAATCTAGTAGCTCTCCACCTATAAGGAATCAACATCTAGAACCCAGGACATGGCCTCTAGGCCGAGATCTATGTCATGAATCACCCTTGCATTGAGAATAAAAGCTTGAAGGATGCACCAAACATCCTCTAGGGTGATAGTCACCTTGCTGGTAGGGAGTTGGAATGAAGAAGTCTTTAAATTCCACCTCTCAACTAGCGCAGTCATCATCGCAAGGTGTGTGCGGATATTTGTCATGTGTGCAATGAATCCTAAACCAAGGGCTCCTAGGAAGAAGTTATGATCATCCCTGAAATGTGCTAACCATGACAAAATGGTGTGTCTCCTCTCCTATGACTGTAAAGGATGGAAGGTCTCTTGCATGTATCATGCACATCATCAAATTTGCAATTTTTTTTTTTTAAAGTTAGACATCCTAGAAAAGCAAGTGTGCCACTTTAAACAAGTGTGTTGCACTATCAATCTCGCATATGCGCAACAGTTTTACAAGTGCACCGTTAAAAAAAAAAGTGCACTAATTTATACATGTGCGCTGCACTAGTTCATTTGACAAGTGTGTAACATTTTTCAAGTGTGTTGACCTAAACATATGCACCTCTCTGGTAAATTTCACAGGTTCGTGGCTAAAATACATGTGTGCGACACTTTTGCAAGTGTGCTTAGGGTTCAACATATGCATCACAACAAGTGAGTCGCTCTGGTAGAAAGCATATGCACTAGGTTTGGGAAAGTGAGTCACACTTTTATAAGTGTGCCGCTAGAAGCACAAGTGCATCGCCGATCGTAACAAGTGCATCGTCAATCATAACAAGTGCACCACTGAAATCATAATGCACTTGTAGACCATTTTCAACCTAAAAAATTAATGTATAAAAAAGCGTACAAGAAAAAGTTTTTGAGGTACGCACTGGTGGTCCTATGTCGATTGGGCGTTGGAACTCATAGACTCGATCTACGAGGTGTAGTGAGAGCGCATAATCAACCATTACAACAAGAGCTTTGTAGGGTTTCTCTCCAATTCTCAAACTCAAAGTGTGCAAATGAGTTGGAAAATGCCCTTTAGCCCCTATATATGCATGAAAATTAGGGTTTTTGACCTCGAAGCATAGTGCATACCTAAGTTTTCATCTTGTTGTTCTATTTTTGAGCTTGGAAACCTATTTTAAATGTTTTATTAGTGTCCTAAAGGTTACTACTCATCTTTTTTGAAGCTAAACCAATCATGCAACTATGTCGTGAGCTTGATAAAAAAATAGTTTTTTCCGCTTGATCTCTTGAGGGGGAAGTATATCGATAGTTATTCATTCTACTGGGGCATAGTGGGGGCATCTAGAAAAATCATGAATTTTTAAATTTTTGATCTGAGCAGCAATATAAGCATCAGTTCTTTGAAACAACACATCAAGTGCATTGATTCAAAGAGGGGCAAAATGTAGACACTTAAATCTATCCTGATGATATCACATACTTGGCTTTTCAAACTAACACTATTTTCTAGTCTATTTCACCTAATTCTTCCATTTAATTAAATAATATCAATTATTTAGTTAAATTCACCTTTTCTCCTATTAATTAAATAAATCAAATTTATTTAGTTAATTCACTATTCTTCATACTAATTTCACTCTCAATGATTAAATAATTAAAATTATTTGATCAATTGTCACTTTTCCTAGTTTGATTAAATAATTCATAATTATTTAATTAAATGATTTTCTCTCATTCATTTGCACAATTAAATAATTAATTGTTTAATTGGCTAATATCTTTCAAATCCTCTAGCTTTTCCCACTTGCACAATGAATATTCTAAAGAAATATTCTATTTTCAAATTCAAATATTTCCCCCCAATGGGAAATATCTCCAACATTCCTCCAACATATTTCCTAAAATTTAGGAAATTAGTTGTGTCTCTCATGGATCCTGAGCCCTTGATATGATATTTGATCCATGCCTCATGGATTGTCAACCATTTGATCTATCCTTGATCCATGTTCACTCCTTCAATTCAATTTCATCCATTTATTAGCTAATTTGATACTCACCATTGATTCCAATTTTGAAAATCTATAAATAGTGAGCCATTTCTTCATAAAAAGGATCCACAAGCTTCGAGTAAACTTAATCTCTTGAATTGAATCCTCATTTTGAGCAATTTGAGAGCTTGTGAGACCATTTGATCATCATTTTCATCAATTTTTCTTTGTAATGTCAAGGATTTTATCTCAATTGTAGCACTCCAAATCCATGAAGGACATAATCCCCCAATGGGATTAAGGTTTGCATGTGTTGATTGACTTTCATTTGAATTTTCTTTGATATTTCATGATTTGAAAGTTAATTAGCTTATGTATTCAATTTCATTGATAGTTATAGTTTAATTGATCATAGCTTTGCAATTAGTGTTCAATTCAACTTTATTTGATCAATTAGGTTTATACATCTACATATAGTATAGTTCTAATTGAAAAAATGTTTTTACATGTGCACAGTTGTCCATCAAACCACCAAGCATATTGAAAGTGTTTCACATATTTGGATACAATCTTATCCTTAAATTCTCTGATGAATACATACACACTAAATTTTTATGTGATTAACTCGCAACAGTTTCCAATTTTTCCATCCTTTAAAGAATATTCAGCGTTCTTGAATCTTTTCGCATCCACTAATTATTGTGTAAAATCATGTGAAACACTTTCATGCATACATTCTCCTAACAATGAAAGGTTGTCACATCCATTGCATTGTCTAGAAATGCATGCATTTAAATATAATATTTTTCACAAAACAAATTTGTTATAAACTCCTTGATTGTTTGAGGTGGCATATTAATACCACATTCCTACGTAATTTTGTTAGTATGCAAACTACAACATATATATCAAAAAACACAATAATAATAATGAAATTGCACATGAGTTTTACAACAAGAGATTCATTGTTTATTAATTTTCACATACCAAGGTTTACATTTCTCAAATGATCTTTGACTTATGGTATTATTTGGTAACACTGAATCATCTAATTTTTTTTATAAAATTCAGTTTCAGTCATGTCTAATAGATTTTTTGAATGAGGCTCACAAATTCTTGACCCCCACTCTTAATTTTAAAACATTTCTAACATCATATGATACCCTTGTATTATCATGCCAATATTTTTCAATTAAAGATTTGATTTCATTGTTTAATTTCATGTCACACCTTGGGAGTCTAAGATTAAAACTCCAAAATTGGTTAATTAGATCATTTTCGATACTTTCTCTTCTCTTTTTCATTCTTATCAAATTTTTAGGATTTATATTTAGAAATTCAATAATATTACTTAGCACTATTTTATTCGAAATTGATTTATAAAATAAAGTAATTGTTATAGCTCATCATGTTGCATTCTTATCTTTATATCGAATATTTTTTCCAATGGAATCAATAACATTAGCAACACTAGATATAATTTGTTTCATTGATTCATCTTCTTTTTAGGTTTTAAAAAATTCCTAACTTTTTTATTACTTCTCACATTTTCCACATTTTCACCAATTGTATCATGCGTTGACATTGAAATCCTAGACTTTTTTTTAAAATATAGTTTATATAATCTATTTGCATGGGTTCTAATTTGTCTCCAAGAAATTTTACCAGGAAGGTTATCCAAGACATCTCTTTCAATTAAAAAAAAAAAAAATCATTTTCACTCATACATGGGATTTTATTTTCATTTTGTGTTCATTTTTTCAGTAGTAGAATTGATCTCTATTGGAATATCCAACTTCTTTAAAATAACTAATATCAATATCATCAAAATGTGGGTTTGAAGATAATGCCTGAATTTGTTTCTATACTCACATTTTCCATATCATTGAAAGGTGGATTTGAAGACATACCTGGATTTGTTTCTATAGTCACAATTTTTTTCTATATTCACCTTTCCACATTTACATAATCTACATTCATCCCATCCTTCATGGTGTTTTAAATGTTCTTCTCTTCAATAGTCATGGAACTAGATGCTTCAATATACTTCATTGCTCAAGTCATTGTTCTTCTATCTCTTTGTTGTTTGCCTCCTCTCTATTTGCTTCAATTTCTTTAGGTGTCATGAGCTTCCTATATATTTTGTTTGACATTGTTTTGATCCCATGATTACCAAATCCACTTGATAAAAATAATAAGTTATATTTAATCTATTTTCAGATTGATACTTCTTTGAAATTTTTAAGTATAACTAGATGTAGATCCTTTGTTCCAATAATTTTGAAGTAGAAGTAGATGTGAATAACAAATACCCTCTTTTTTATTCCTCTTGAAAATAGCCCATGTAATTTATTTCACTTCAAAATGGTTCTTATGATTGACTTATTTCAAATATTGAATAGAATAAGGCATGCCAAGAGATTGCACAAGACAACTATGAATTAAAAACACATAAATTATCGTTATCAGGCCATACTCACAAAATAACAAGTTACATAAATATAGTGGTACTATATTTTTACCTAAAATAGGAAATAATGGATAAATAAAGAATGAGTGCCTGCTTTAAAATTGGTGCTCATTCTAAAAAAATAATGGGTACCTATTTTAAAGCAAATACACATTCCTTATCTATTATTTTTCATTCAAAAAATAAAATGAGTACCCGTTTGTAAAATGGAATGGGTACCATTTAAAAGTGGGTACCTATTCTAAAAAAATTTGAAATGCCCACCCACCTTTTGATTTTGTTTTAGGTTCGGGAAAGACTTGGTAACCCAACCCTTAGCCTTGGATTTGCAAGTACAAGGTCATAGCAATGCCAAAAAAAAAAATTGATTTTGGTAATATGGTTGACGATTTTTTTTCAATTTTTTTTAATGAAATTAAAACCCATCATAGACGACGATGTATAGTTTTCAAATATACATTTTTTTTATGATTGATTTTTTTTCTAGTTTTTAATCAATTTATAAGGAAATTGGTCCATAAACTTTAAATATTAGGTTTTCGTATTTTTTAATAACTTTTAATATTTTAAGTTTATTGTAAAAAAAATTATGACATTAATCTGTAAATAATTCTTTACACAATGAAAAAAATTCAAAAAAAAATAGTTTAGCTCAAATTATGGTGGTCGTACATGAAGGGTTTTCAAAAACAACAATTAGGGCCAATAAAAATAATATTTGGAAAAAAGTATTAAAAAGAAAATTGTATCATCTGAGTATTAGAATAAATTACATATTTGAAAACTAGACTCAAAATACTACATTTCATATTACTGGACTTTTAAAGATTCTATGTGTAAGTGTTTCAAATTTTTAGTCCAACTATGACAAATTTTAAAAATCATGAAAAAAAATTCACTTTTTGAACATTTTGTGGACCCAACTATAGGAGTTTATGGTGAACTCCTCCATACCCCAAAATCACCTGCAAGAAAACAATAACTTCCTCAAGAGAGAAATGGCAGAAATATGATGCTAAGATTATGAATGCAAGATTTCTAGATTGAATATGACAATGTACATATGATGCCTTGCTTATAAAGGCAAGTTGTGAGATAGGATTAGACAAGATCTTGACATGTGTCTTCATCCTGTACAATGAGACAACTACCTCAATAAATATTAAATGATTTAGGACACAATCATTAAATGCCAAAAGATAAGTGACAAGTAATACTTAACTAGAAAGATTCCCTCCTAATTAATGCTAGCTAAAATGATTCCCTCCTACGACTTAAGTGGACTTAAGATGTAAATATGACCTAGATAGGTAAAACACCTATTTACACCAACACCAACTTCTTGCACCTACCCTCTACTTGGTATATCTAAGTCTTTTGTTGTATTGTTAGTTGTGGCCAATTAATATAGTAGTGATATAATGTGTCTTTGTTAATGTTGGGATTAAATACTTCTTACTAGGTGTTGTGACCCATCCAAATCAACCATAATGTTATATATCTAAAAAAACTAGGACTCTAGTTGGTCTATCCAAGTTTTTTGTTGTATTGTGAATTGCTACAAGTATTTTTTTTGCTTCTTAATTTTCTTATCTAAATATGTGCAACCATTTTGCTATTTTTCTACTAAATGTGATTTAGTTTTTCTTTCTAGTACTCTAAGATTAATTGTTTCTTTATCCTTTAGTTTACTTATTCCCATTTGTTCATCTAATTTATCAAGATTTTTACTACTCCTTCCAATTGAGTTGTTATATCTATGAAGGAATCCACTTGAACTTGCGGTTGATGTTCTTGTATTAGTTTGATCATTTTTTCCGTACTCTCTTTTAATGTGATTTTTTATGCATCAAGTCCTACTTGGCATTGCTATTAAGTGGATCTCCTAACTCCATTTTTTGAATAGGTGATATTTAAATAAAATCAATATGTGGCCCTATAGGATTAGTCATAAATATTTTGGGACTCGCTGTAACTATTGTAGCACTTTCTTTTGTCTAGTCATGCACTCTTTTGTCTCACTTATAGGGCCACTTGTTGATTATCTTGATAGAGTGATCAACTATGTAGATTTTCTCTTTTATCTTCCTATGTTCCCTCCTTGCTTTCTTGTGCTTCTTATTCTTTCTATTCTTCCTTGCCTGCCCCTATTCTTCTTTGAATATTATCCTCAATCTTTATTTCCCTAGAGGCTAGCAGTTATTGAGTTGGTCTTGTTACTATTTTCTCTTTTTCCTATTGTCCATATTCAGTATCTCTTCTAATTATTTTGATTGCAAAGAGAAATAATGTTCAACTATGGGATATTGCATATGTAGTGGAGATGATGGTAAAGTTGTATCCTTAGGTGTCAGTGTGGATTAGGTGTTTTACCTAACTAGTTCACCTAGTAGGTTCTATTCAAATGTTAAGTTTACTTAGGTCCTAGGAATCTTTCTAGAAGTCTTAGTTGGAATTAGATCATATCTTAAATCTTATGTATCTTATGTCATTTACTTCTTGTGTCCTAGGTCATTTAATGTTTTTTGTCTCATATCATAGGATTGTGACACTTATCTTGATCTTGTCTAATCCTATGTCTCACCTTGGCTATATAACCAAGGGATTCTCATGTGCAAATAAACAATCATAATCCAATTGTAATCAATCATTTGCATCCTTTGAAAGCAAAGCATTATTCTCATAGTTGATCTCTATTGTACTTTCATATATGATTTTGACAAATTGGCAGTTGATCTTAGGGTTTTAGGGCCTCTTGGAGGTAATGGCGGGGTTTGTTTTGATCCAAA
This sequence comes from Sequoia sempervirens, assembly GCA_007258455.2. Classification (NCBI taxonomy): domain Eukaryota; kingdom Viridiplantae; phylum Streptophyta; class Pinopsida; order Cupressales; family Cupressaceae; genus Sequoia; species Sequoia sempervirens. The sequence goes on along the minus strand of VDFB02208806.1, from coordinate 1,583 downwards.
ATGCTCCAAAATTGCAACTACCTCTTGGATTTGGCAACCTCCTCCCTCTTCAAAACCCTCATAGATATTACCTTAGATGTCCAATTTGGATGAAAAAAGAGACAAAAATAACTTTATTGGACCCTTTGAACTCAATGGTGAGCTCAAATCTACACCAACAAGCTCTAATTTTGACCTGCAATACAAAGCAACAAAGAGGAAACCCAAAAACTTGGTATTTGTAAAAGTTTTTATGATTGTCTAGATCATCATTCAATGCAAGAGAAGAGCATACTCAAATTTTTAAGATCTACCAAGATTTGCAACCTAGGCCTCTCAATAAAGGCTAACACAAAGCAATCCCACAAGCTATGATACCATGTAAGAGTTGGTATAAAATGATTTATACCATGCAATATTTGGTCGAATATTGTAGCCACCCAAGATCTATGAACTTCATGAAGCATGCATGCAGAGCTGCAACTATCTTACATCTAGAATCATTCAAAGACCATGACCAAGAAAATGGTTATCTAAAAATCTACAAAAACACAAGTTTTGTTTATCTATGGAAAAATTGTAAAACCACTATGTTTTTCAACACACATGCAAATCCACATCCACTAATCATATGGAAGACCCAAAGGTCGAAGAGAAACTATAACAGCTAACCCAGAACAATGAATTATCATGAATATGCATCACCATATATTTTGAACAAAAAATCTATAAAACCCTCATATCCAAGGAACATGAATCTGAGCCATGCAAGTACAAACATCCATTAGGAAAATAGAGGCACAAGAACCCCAGGCCCATATGCATCCAACTCCATCACCATCATGTACATGCATCTAAAAGAGAATTAGGACATTCTAGAAGATTTCATATCGTCCAATGAATAACTTCAAAGCCTACATGCATTTGAGGTTATTGAAACAATGCCTTCCAATATTAGGGGCTAAAACCAAGCACCCAACATAGGCACACCAAACCAAAGTCATAACAATACGAGTATCTCCATATGACCAAGGAGCCCATCTCAGACACCCAATATGAAAACTCTACTACACACAAACACAAAATGAAAAATAACCACCATGTAAAAGGGCTATTTAGTTGTCTAACCAGGAGCTCTAGATCAACATCATTTCAATGTGATCAACTCCACTTATTTTCATATTAACCATCCTTCTTTGTGCCTATTATTTCCATAAACTAAAGCAACTACAAGTCTTTCACTTACCAAAGAATTAACAATTAGCCCATTCCTTTAGCTCAGATTCCCTCAAGCCCCCAAGGCTAAGGAATCACCAAAAGAAATACCCATAACTCCAAAAACCACATACATCACCATGCCAGCACATGCAAGTGACATGCAAGCCCATGAAAATACCTGCAACACACATGCAAGTACATGTAACTTACATACATGCACATGCAAGCACATGCAAACCTAAAATTGAGTTCTAATACCACACTACTGAATTTGACACCATTTTCTAACGGCTGTTCAACAAATATTTGTCAGAAACGCGACAAAATGGAAAACATATTTTTGTCACTATTTTTTCATTGAAATGCTAATGACGAATTGAACCTCG